>JAKSZT010054017.1:1021932-1147641 GCA_026826555.1 Tolypeutes matacus | reverse complement strand
ATCTATCTATCTATCTATCTATCTATCTATCTATCTATCTATCTATCTATCTATCTACCTACCTACCTACCTACCTACCTACCTATATATCTATCTAATCTCAGCATAGCAGGGAAAGATTCTTCTCCTTTTAAGGACCCATGTTATTAAATTGGGACAACCCAGATGATATAGAATAATCTCCCCATCTCAAGGTCCATATCCTTAATCACATTTGCAAAGTCTGTTTTTCATGTAAGGTAATATATTCACAGTTTCCAGGAATTTGGGCATGGGCATCTTTGAGCATTGTCTACCACAATGCTCAAATGTATGTCTCCAGCCTAGACCATTTTCCTGATCTCCAGAACTGTTTATTTAGCTGTCTACTTGACATTTCCATTTGGATGTTTAATAGATATCTCAGACCTAATTTGTCCAAGACTGAGCTCCTGAGCAGTTTCCTCAAAATCTGCTCCTCTTATATTCATCGTTTTAGTTGATGAAATCTCCACCCTTTAAGTTGCTCAGGCCAAAACCCTAAGTATTATCCTTGACTTTTCTCTTTTACTCCTATATCTAGTCCTTCAGCAAATCCTGTTGGCTTTACTCTTAAAATATATTTATAATGTGACCACTTTTCATCTCCTTCACTACTATCACTCTTGTCTTAGCCACCATCATTTCCCATCTGGATCATAACAAAAGCTTCTAAACTGTTCTCTCTTCATTTGTGCTTGTGTGTACTCACCCAGCAGCCAGCATGATCCCATTAAAGCATAAGTTGGATCATATCATGCTTTTGTTGAAAACCCTCTAATGATTTCCCATGTCATCCAGAGTAAAATGGCCTAGAAGGCCCTATGTGCTCTGTGCCCCTCACATTACTTCTTTGACCTTCTCTTCAACTCTTCACCTTGCACATTCCACTTCAGCCACAGTAGGCTCCTTACTATTTCATGAATATTACAAGTACATTCATGCCTCAAGACCTACAGCTGTTTCCTTTGCCTTGACATCTCTTCCCCTAGAAAACCACATGGCTAGCTTTCTCACCTCTTTTAAATTTTTGCTCAAATGTCATCTTCTCAGTGGGGTCCACCCTGAACATTTTTATTTAAAAATTTATCTCCTCTACATTGCACTTATCTGCCTTTTTTTTTTTTTTTTTTTTTTTTTTGTACTTTATAATATATTTATCTTGTTATCTTGTTTATGGTCTATTTCCCTCTAGTAGAAAGCAAACTCAACAGGGCGAGAATTTATTCCTGTTATGTGTAGTGTTGTATCCTCAGTACCAAAAAATGTGTTTGGATCATAGTAGGTACTCAGTTAAATTTGTTGAATGAATGCATGAACTCTCCCTAGCATTGGTGAGTAGTTTTTAAATTAGCCTTCCTTACATCATGATAATTATGCAATGGACAATACACCATTGGATAGCTCTAGTTTTAGGCTGAGAGGCTTCTGGAAATTGACAATTTACTACTTGTAAATGTTTCTGTTAAAGAAATCAAACAAACAAGTAAAGTCATAGACCTGTGTCTCAGTGCTTGGAATAAGAAAAATTGTAATAAGATTTAATCATTATCCATTATTTCAGATTCAAGGGAGTTAATAAAAGGATTAGAATGCCCATCCCCAACCACCCTCTTCCCTTGCCATCAAGGAAGCAGACCCTATGTAATGCCCACAGAGTTTGACTTTGGGTATCTTCCTTTTTGTTTTTGCCATTCCTCTTGGAAGAGTCCAAAGCTGGTCAAATAATTCAGGAGATAAAAAAGGGGAAAGATTTCAACAGGGAGTTGCGAAAACAAAGTATACTGATTTTTTTTCTCCCTATTTTGGTTAAAAAAAAAATAATTAAATGAGCTTGGAGGGCAGGACTTCTCTGAGTTTTTCATAGTCTAAAAATTGTCTGATTCCAGGTTTGGGATGGAAAATGTAAAAGATGAACTTGGAACATCTTGTTGTGTATGGAAAGCAAGGAAACTATTGACTACCAGAATTGCAGCAAAATGATACAGAGACAATTTAAGAATCAAAAAGTACAATCACCACAATTGGTTGAAACCCATCAGTTATAAAAATCCTTTCGTTCTTAATGATACTTTAATAAATTGTCACCATTGGAAATTGCAATGGCCGCAAACTCATTACTTTAAAAATTATAATAAATAGAATCAAGTTTTATTCTTCCTTTCCTACATGAGCTATGTTCAGGGAAAAGTAGCTGATAAACTATAGTTATCCTTTTTAATTATATATTTTTTCTTATTTTAAAACAATCTCCAATTTATGGAAAATTTAAAATATAAGGAACATTTTTTTTCTTGAGCCACTTGAGAGTACATTACCACCAACCTGAAGCCCCATCACCCCTGAATAATTTAATGTGTTCTTCCTGAAAATAAGGACATTCTCATAGGTAACCACAGTACCTATGGTTACCTATAGGTATAGTAACCAAAATTAGAAAATTAGCACTGTTAAGCTAGCTGTCCTAATAAAAATCATTTATAGCAAAGGATCCTGTTCAAAATCACGTGTTGCATTTCGTTGTCATGTTTCTTTAATCTCCTTTGTCCTGGAACAGTTTTCTCAATCTTTGATTTTCATGACCTTGACACTTGAAAATTACAGACCAATTATTTTGTAGAATATCCTTCAATATGCTTTTGTTTGATGTTTCCTTTGATTAAATTCAGATTATATATCTTTGGAAGGAATTGAATTGAAGCTGTGTTCTTATTGCTTCTTATTGCCTGATGGTATATACTTTTGATTTGTCCCATTACTGATGTTTCTTAAGTTGATCACTTGATTAAGGTAGTATCTGTCATGCCTTTTCATTGTGAGGTTACTTTTTTCCTTTTATACTTAATAAGTAATTTGTGAGGAGGTACTTTGAAAATACTTAAATATCCTGTTACTCATCACACATTTATTTTATTCATTTATTTATATCAGTATAGACTCATATATTCTCATTTCTTTCAGTGGGTTATAATCTGTTATTATAATTTATTTTGATGCTTAAATATTTCAGATTGGAAGCATGGGAGCCCCATCAATCTGGCTTCTTTGGGTCCTTTTGACGTGTCCCCTAATTTTTCAGTACTTTTTTGTTTTCTGGCACAACATGTTCCAAGCATATCCTGCACAAGATGTTCCAAGCATATCCTGCACATTCCTTGCCCCAGCTTTTGAATCAGCCATTTCTCCAAGGATCTCTAGTTCCTTTTAGTGGAGAATGGTATTTAGAAACCAACATCAGGTGCTATTGATATTAGGGTGTCACTGCTCCTAATCCCTCACAGTAGACAGAGCTAGGTACTATATGTGTATATGTCCATATCCATATATGCGTGTATATGTGTGTAATTCAGTATGTGGACCTTGTTTGTATCTTGGATGAAATGAAACAATGGTAAAAAGACACTTCAAGATAATAGGGAAAATTTTATATGAACTCTATATTAGATTATATCAAGGACTTGTTACTTTTATGTGTGATAAAGACCTTGTAGTTGTGTTTAAAATTCCTTATCTGAAAGAGGCAACCGATATACTTTCAAGTGAAATCTATGTTCAAGGGGATTTGTGGCAGTTTGAGAATATTTTATGAATCCCAAAAAGAGAAAGATTACATTTGTAAACTAATCAATTCCTCTGGATGTGATACCTTTTGGTTGCATTAATTCAGCAGAGGGGACTTTGATTAGCTCACTTGATAAGATCACTTTAGGGCCTTACTGTATCAGTGAGGCATGACTCAGGTTGAATCCTTGCCTTCTTGCTAGGTCTGATGTAAATGGACTAACACAGACAGACAGACACACAGGAAGAGAGAGCTCTGTCATTTTTGATCCTGCCATGTGATAGAAAGGAGAAGGCTCAAACAGCTGAGGCCCCAGGGGGAGAGGAGCCATTTTCCCTGACAGCTTACAGCTGACCTTGGGAAGAGAGCAGGACAGCTGAGACTGATATAGGAAGCCCTAAGAGACAAGCCCTATGCCAGCCTGCAGCTGAAATCGGGAAGAAGCAGAGCAGCCTAGCCTGAGAGAGGACGTGGAGTGGTGGGGGGTAGGCTGAAACCTTACAGAGATCTCCTGCCATTTTGCTTCAACACATGGCAACTGACTTTGTTGAGAAAGCACCTGTTATGGTACCTTGAGTTGGACTTTCCACAGCCTTGGGACTGTGTTTACCTCAAATAAATACCCTTTATAAAAGCCAACAGCTTTCTGGTACTTTGCATTGGCACCCCTTTGGCAGACAAATATAAGGGTTAAATGAGATAATAATATAGGTGGAAAGTACTATCTAAATAACTTACCATTCTAGTGAGACATTACACACACACACACATATATATAGATATTATAATTGGTAATTAAACTCTAGCTTGTTTATATAAATATCTGGTATATCAACCCTCTATAACCGATGTCTATAGCTCGTTTAATCCAAAAGCTACCAGTTAAAGTAAACTTGTATCACAAGCCCCATTTTATAAGACCAAGAAATGTTTTGACTATGTTAGGAAGAGAGGGCTTATCTCTAGATCTTTAGTTTGGTGCCTGTTATACCTCTTATCCAAAGATAGAATTGATCATTTGGAATGTCATATATATTCTTGGCTTTGGTTCAGTTTTTGTGATATTAAAAGATTATTTTGTCCCAAATGCAAAAGTTGTCCTTCGAATTCTGTCTGTAAACTATTGCTAGTATGACTGGAGGGATCAATACAGACATAAGGACTTGTGTCCCTTACTGAATAGGGGAGCTGGCCTCTTGCCTCCACAGCTGTTCCTTACTGGAGTGGTGATAGTCCTGTTGTGCTCTTTAACATCCTGAGAAGCTGCAACAGCAAGCAATTTAGTGTAAAATAACCCAGCAATTAATTTATTTGTTATTGGACATTTCAGGTGTTTATGACATGATTAATACCTTTATAAAGGGTTTGGAAAGTAGCACAACTCTAGACTGTTACAGGCCATCTCTTTACAGCCTGGTTTTCCTGCATACCCTGCTAGTGACACTTGGAAAGCTCCAGGGCCTAGACAAGAAGAGGAACTATGTTAAGAGGTGGCTAGACAAATAGTCTGCTGGTTATATTCTCAATACTGGCAGTAACTCCACACTTTGTCTTCTACCCTGGGAAACATATCAGAATGTTAGTGAGTGAAAGGATTAATCTCAGGTTCTCTTTAACTATAAAGAAAAGTAAATTATTTGAAAATATAAGTACTTGGAATATTAGTAAGAAACTAGTATTAGGGTACCATGGTTCACAGCTACTGCTCTAGTGGAAATTTTTAATAAAGAAAAATGAAAAGCATTGTCTATACATTTAGAGAGAATTTTCCAGAGGCCTGACTCTTGACAAAGTTGAAAAATCCCTTGGAAATCTCCAATATCACACTTAATTATCACCTCCTTTGGCTGTTTCTCTTTTACTGCTTTTTTCTTCTCTCTCTCTGTGATTCCCTTCTTGTTACCAAAGACACTTTCTCTTCCAGATAACATCTGTCTTCAGAATACATTTGCATTTTCTTTTTCCTTCCCTAGGTGGCCTTACTTTGTATGTTTTTCTATCACTGGACTGCTGCTGGTTATTTCTCTTGTGTTACCAAATGGATCAGTGGGAAGGAGATCTTTGGCTTGCAGAACTGAAATATAACCAGAAACTCAATGGGAAACATTTTCTCTGCATTTGAAAGTATGCTTTATGTTCCTTTTGTACTTGCCCTCTTGAGGGCCTCAGGGTACAGAGTTTGGTTTCTGGTACGTCTTTTTAAAACATCTTATACAAGTGATAGAATGACTGAACATGGGGACAGGGACGGAGGGAATGTTTGCCAGATAGCTTCATTCTAGTGCTGGCACTCCCATGGGCATACAGACCTTTCTTTCTCTGCCATCATTTCCTTGGTGATCTCATCTGGTCATGGCTCTAAATACTATCTATATGTCAGTGACTCCCAAATTTATATCTACAATCTAGAACTCTCTCTTTAACATTTCCTATACTGAACTTTTGATCTTTTTCCCTAATCCTGTGATTACCTGTAACTTCCCCTATCAGTTGGTTGCTATGTCATTATTTCAGTTCTTCAGGCTCAAATCCTTGATTCTTCTCTCTCCTTTGTTCACAGGGAAGTCTCTTGCCTCTATCTTGAAAATATATCCAGAATCTGACTCATTCTCACTTCCTTCACTGCTACCTCTGGACTGAGCCAACATCATCACTGGGTTACTACAATAGTCTCCTAACTTGTCTCCCTGCATAAAGCCAGATGGGTGCTTTTAAAATGTAAATCATATGCTACTTCCCTACTCAAAACCTTTCAGCATCTCTCCATTTTACTCAGAGTAAAATCCAAAGACCTCCTTTCCAGTGGCCTGAAAATCTGTACTTCATCATCTTCTCTCTCCATCTTGCTCAGTCTGCTCCAGTTACACTGACATTTTAGCAGTTCCTCTAACGTACGAGGCACACTCCCTTCTCAGGGGGAATTTGCATCAGCTGATTCCTTTCACCTGAAATTCCCTCCCACAGATATATGCATGTCTACCTCTTAGGTTTTTTAAATCTTTGCTTCAATGACACTTTTTCAATAAAACCTTCCCCAATATCCCTATTCAAAATTTCAATCACCCATCCCATGCAGCCTCATTCTTCCTTGACCTGCTGTACTCCCACCCCACCCCCCATAATCTTTATCCCTTATTTATTTTGACTTCATTTTAAGACATTTTTGCTGGGTATAAAATTCTAGCTTGACAGTTTTTTCCCTTCAGTATTTTAAAGATCTTATCCCATTGTCTTCTCATTTGCCCTGTTCCTAATGATAAATCCATTTTCATACTCCCCCCCCCACCCCGCCCTCTGCCTCTTCTTAAAATTTTTTATTACTGATTCTGAACAAATTGATTATGGCATACATTGGTGTAATTTTCTTCATGTTTCTTGTGCGGGGTTCACTGAGCTTCATGGATCTGTGGGTATATGGATTTCATCAAGTTTAGAAAATGTTAGCCATTATTTCTTCAAATATATTTTCTGTCCTTCCCCTTCCCTCTCCTCTCCTTCAGAGGTTACAATTAACTCTATATTAAGCCTCTTGAAATTGTCTCACAGCCCACTGATACTCTTTTCATTTTTTTGGATTCTTTTTTCTATGTGATTCATGTTGGATAGTTTCTATTGCTATGCCTTCAAGTCCACTCATCTTTTCTTCTGCAACATCTAATATGCTGTTAATACAATCCAGTGTCTTTTTCATCTCAGACATTGTAGTTTTTGTGTCTAGATGTTCAATTTGAGTCTATCTTATATCTTCCCCATCTCTACACTTTGAAAATGTGGAAAGCAGCTTTAATAACAGTTTTAATGTTTTCTCTGTCAGTTATAACATCTGTGTCAGTTCTGGGTCAATTTCTATTGATTGATTATTCTCTTCATTATGGATATTATTTTCCTGCCCTTTTGTATGCCTGGTAATCTTTGATTAGATGCCAAACATTGTGATTTTTTGGGTGCTGGATGCTTTTATATTCCTGTAAGTCTTCTTGAGCTTTGTTCTGGTCAGTTAAGTTACAGTACCTGGAAACAGTTTAGTTTTTTAAGGTCTTGCTTTTATACTTTGTTAGATAGGTCTGCAGGAGAGTTCAGTCTAGGATAATTATTCCACTTCTGAGGAAAGACTTTCCTGAGTACTCTACCCAATACCCCATGAATTATGAGTTTTTCCACAGTGGCTAGTGGCAGCAGGCACTATTCCTGGCCTGGTGTGAGTGCCAAGCACAGGTCCTTCTAAGCTTTACACTATTTCCTCTGATCCTTTTAGATGGTTCTCTGCCCAGCTTTGTGTAGTTTTCTCACATGCTTGATCAGTTGTCTGCTGAATACTCGAGGGGGACTTTCCGCACATCTCTGGGATTCTCTCCCTGTGCTGCATTTCCCTTCTTGATACTCTGTCCTATGAACTGTAGCTTTCTTGGTCTCCCCAGACTCTCAGTTCTATCTCCTCTACTCAGGGAATCTTCCAGGCTCTCCCTCACTAATCCCTCCCTGTGTCATGTCTTGGAAAATCTCAAGGCAGTAAACTGGGGCAATCACAGGGTTCATCTAATTTGTTTTACATTTCTTGGAGGTCATTGTCCTTTTCTGGCTGATATCCAGTGTCTTGAAAACCATTATTTCATTTATTTTGTCTGTTTCTTTTTTAGTTGTTTCAGGTGGGAGAATAAATCTAGTTTCTACTATTTCCTTTTTGCCAGAAAAGGAATTCCCTGCCCTTATCCTTTCTAATATAGTATATGATTTTCTTGTTTATTATAGCCATTGTTCATTGTCACTCTCTCCCTGCCTTATAATATAAGCTCTATGAAGTTGCTATATCTCAAGCACCTAGAATAATGCCTAGCACATAGTGGGTAGTGTTTTAGTTTCCTACACTGCTGAAAGCAGATACCATGAAATGAGTTAGCTTGACAATGGGAATTTATTGGTTTACAGTTTTGAGGATGAGAAAAATGTTCAAATCAAAGCATCATCAAGGCAATGCTTTCTTCTCAAATATTGGCTGCCAGTGATCCTTGACTCCTCTGCCACATGGCAAATCACATGGCAGTGTCTTTTGGTCTTTCACTTTTCTTTTGGGTTTCATAGCTCACTCTCTCTTTCTCTCTGTCTCTCTCCACTCTGTTTATAAAGGACTCCAGTAAAAGGATTAAGACACATCCCAAATGATGTGGGTCACACCTTAACTGAAGTAGCCTCCTCAAAATGTACTACTTACAGTGGGTCCACACCCACAGGAATGGACTAAATTTAAGAATATGATTTTCTGGGGTACATACAGCTTCAAACTACCACGTACTTAATAAATATATATTGAGTGAGTGAATTAATCAACCGTTATCCCAATATACAAATGAGGTTAAGTTATATGCCCAAGGCCATTCTGCCAGTTTGTGGCAGGTTTGGAATTAAAATCCAGTTTGTGATAAGCTTGCTCTAAAACTTAAATTATACTGCCTTATACTAATCTGATTAGCCTGAAAATGTAATTGTGACCAGATCCTTAAATTTGTACTGTAATTCAGGAGTCTGTGGACTGAATGAATGTTTAGAACTGAGGTCACATTTTAATCAATTTATTTCTACAAAATCTAAAGTATGAATTACATTTGTTGAAAATGTAACTTAACCCTAGCTGAGAAAGTTATCAAAGCCATTCATCAGGAAGAGGGAGGTCAGGTCAAATGGATAAGAATTGCACAGTCTAGGTGATCTGGAGTCTCTGGGAAGCATCCTTTTTCCTCATTTGGGAACTAAAATACCTGAGCAGGGATGGGAATCTGTTTGGGGTGGTCAGAAGTCTCACCTGGCTTTCAGTTCCTCTTATTCAGCATGTCTGGATTCTGGCAGAGTCAGGGAGTGTTATTTATAGGGAAGTTAGCCAAGAGCAGAGCAGAGCATGGGGAAAGGCACAATGGGAAATTGGAGGTAAGCCAAGAGAGTATAACCTGTTTTCCATGCTTTCGGAAGTCTCTGCCTATGTCCCCACTTGAAAAGTAGTACTTCAATGACCAGAGAATAATAATAATAATAAAATTATTATTAATAATAATGGATGACATTTATTGCATGCTTACCATATACCTGACTCTGAGTTGAGTGCATATACATAAAGACATTTAACTTTATTAGTCACCAGAGAAATGCAAATTGAAACTACAATGTGATAGCACCCACTAGAACTGCTAAAATGAAAATAGCAGGAAACACAAGTTGACAGGGATTTGGAGCAAGTGAACTCTCTTACACTGCTAGTAAGAAATTAAACTGGAACAACTACTTTGAAAAATGAGTTGGCAAGTGTCTACTAAAGCTGATGCCTCCAACCCAGAAATCTCACTTCCCCCATAAACTGCATATATACTGTCTTAGTTTGCCACTCTTCTATGACAAATATCATACAATGGATTGGCTTAACAACAGAAATTTATTGGCTCATGGTTGGAAGACTGGAAGTTCAAATCAAGGCTTAGGAAGGCCATGGTTTCTCTCATGGTCTATAGTGTTCTGGTGCTGGCTTGTGGCAATCCTTGGGGTCCTTGGCTTGCATCTCTGCTTCCTGTCACATGGTGATCTCGCTCTCCTTGTATCTGCTCTTCAGATTTCTGCTGACTTCTAGCTTCTCTTTATTAGCTTCCAGTAATATGGATTAAGGCCCTCTCTGATTCAATTTGGACACACCTAAATAGGATCTTAGAGATCCTATTCACAATGAGTTCACACCTTAACTGATAATACATCTTCATAGGATTCTATTTACAAATGGGTTCACAAGAACATGGATGAAAATTAAGAACAAGTCTTTTGCTGGGGTATATGATTAAGCCTACCACACATATGTTAACCAACAGATACATACAAGAATTTTCATAGCGGCACTATTTGTAATAGCCCATCCTGGAGATAACCCAAATATCCATCAGCAGTAAAAGGATAGATTTTGGTATATTCACACAATGGATTAATTATACAGCAATGAGAATGGATAAACTACATGCAACACTATGGATGATTCTCGGAAAGTAGTTCCTATTATTATATACCCATTTTACAGATGAGGAAACTGAGCACAGAGAGAAGTCACTTGTGCAAGGTCACCAAACTAGAAAGTGTAGTAGCTGGGATTCATACCCTAGCTGCTAAAAGTTCCAACACGACTGCTTACCACTGCCCTCAGTCTCTAGCAATACAAGAAGCAGGTGTTCGATTTGTTTGCTGCTTTGGTGTAATATATCAAGGGGCATAGGTGGAGCTGGTACAGGCTGACCCTGCAAAAGGCATCTACCAGCTAATTAAAAAAAAATTTTTTTTAATCAATTTTATGGATGGATATTAATAAAACATAACCTTCCAAAGTATACAATCAATGGTATTTGATATAATCACATAGTTGTGTATTCATCACTTCAATCATTAGAGCATTTTCATTATTCCAATAGTAATAATAATAAAAAAACAGACAAAAAGCTCATCATCTCTCAATTTATGCTTCCCCTGCCATACATAGCTGCTATTGTTTCCATCTCTCTAGTTTATTTGTATTTCTATTTTGTAAAAACAGTATTATATATGCTATATTATCCATATTCATCTTTCACTTGAGGGTTCACTAGGTTATACCATCCCATGTTACATGTTTTTAGCTTTCCTTCTAGTAATATACATGTCCTTAGACTTTCCCTTTCAACCACTGCTAGTTATAAACACTATGATGTGCTTTTACCATTTCTATTCATTTCCAAAGATTTACAAACAACCTTTTTACCAATTCTGCACAGATTAACCTTCAGTTTTCCATTCTCTACCCTCATCCTATTTTTCTGGTGACCTATATTCTAGTTATTAACTCCATGAGTTTTCACAATATATTTAGTTCATAATAGTGTGGTCATAAAGTATTTGTCCCTTTGTGTCTGGCTTGCTTTGTCAACATAATGTTTTCCAGGTTCACCTACATTGTCATATGCTTCACAACGTCATTTCTTCTTACAGCTGCATAATATTCCATCATATTTTTACACCACTATTAGTTTATCCATTCCTCAGTTGATGGACACCTGGGTTGTTTCCAGCTTTTGGCAATCATGAATAATGCTGCTATGAACATCAGTGTGAAGATGTCTGTTTGTGTCACTGCTCTCAGTTCTTCTGGATATACACCTAGTAGTGGTATTGCCAGGTCACATGGCAAGTCTATATTCACCTTCCTTGGGAACTGCCAAATCATCCTCCACAGTGGCTGTATGATTCTACATCCCCACCAACGGTGAATAAGGGTTCCTATCTCTCCACATCGTCTCCAACTCTTGTAGTTTACTGACTTTTTAATAGTGACTATTCTAATAGGTATGAAATGATATCTCATTGTAGCTTTGATTAGCATCTCCCTAATCACTAGTGAAGTTGAACATTTTTTCATGTGTTTTTTCACCATTTTGTATTTCTTAGGACAAATATCTATTCAAGTCTTTTGCCCATTTTTTTTTTTTTTTGCCCGTTTTTTAATCAGGTACGTTGTCTTTTTATTGTTGAATTGTAGTATATGTTTATATATCATGGATATTAAACCCTCATCAGAGATGTGATTGCCAAATATTGTCTCCCATTGAGTCGGCTGCCTTTTTACCTTTTTGACAAAGTCCTTTGTGGTGCAAAAGTGTTTAATTTTGAGGAGGTCCCACTTTTCTATTTTTCCTTTTGTTGCTCATGCTTTGGGTATAAGGTTTAAGAAACTACTGCCTACCACAAGACTTTGACATTTCCCTACATTTTCTTCTAGGGGTTTTATGGTTGTAGCATTTTGAAAAATTTTATTGTGGTGAAATATATGTAATAAAATTTGCCATTTTAGTCAATTTAAGTGTAAAATTAAGTGATGGGATTTTTGCTTTCCTCTTAGAATTTTTCGTATGATAACCTGTTCAGCTTTTTTTAAAAAAAACAGTGATATAGTTTACATTATATTTTACACTTTGCACTGCAAAATTTAATGGCTTATACATTATAAGCCAAAATGTATAATGGCTTATATCCGTTGTAGCTTTTATATTTAGGTCTTTGATCCATTTTCAGTTAACTTTTGTGTAAGGTGTAAGATAGGTATCCTATTTCTTTTGGATATGGATATCCAGTTCTCCCAGCACCATTTGTTGAATAGTCTGTTATGACTCAGCTAAGAGGGCTTGACAGCCTTTTCAAAAATCCTTTGACCGTACATGTGAGGGTCTATTTCTGAGTTCTCGATTCAGTTTCATTGGTCAATCAGTCTATCTTTATGGCAGTACCATGCAGATTTTATCACTGTAGCTAAGTAATATGTTTTAAAGTTAGGAAATAAGAGTCATTCAACTTCGCTGTTCTTTTTGAAGATATTTTTGGCTATCTGGGACCACTTACCTTTCCAAATAAATTTGATAATTGGTTTTTACATTTCTGCAAAAATGCCTTTTGGGATTTTTATTGGGATTGCGTTGAATCTGTAAATCAATTTGGGTAGAATTGACATCATAATGATATTTAGTCTTCCAGTCCATGAACACGGAATGTCCTTTCATTTATTTAAGTCTTCTTTGGTTTCTTTTAGCAATGTTTTGTAGTTTTCTGAATACAAGTCCTTTAGCTCCTTGGTTAAGTCTATTCCTAAATATTTGATTCCTTTAGTCGCTATTATAAATGGGATTGCTTTCTTATTTCTTCCTCAGATTGCTCATCAGTAGTGTATAGAAACTCTAGTGGTTCTTGCAATTAATCTTGTATCCCACCACTTTGCTGAACACGCTTATTAGTTCTAGTAGCCTTATTGTGGATTTTTCAGGATTTTCTAGGAATAGGACCATATCATCAGCAAATAGTGAAAATTTTACTTCTTCCTTTCCTATCTGGGTGCCGTTTATTTCTTTATCTAGCCTAATTGCTCTAGCTAGAACTTCTAGCACAATATTGAATAACAGTGGTGACAGTTAGCATCCTTGTCTTGTTCCTGATCTCAGTGAGAAAGCTTTCAATTTTTCACCATTGAGTACCGTGTTAGCTGTAGGTTTTTCATATATGCACATATTGAGAAATCTTTCTTCTATTTCTATCTATTGGAGTGTTTTTCATCAAGAAAGTTTGCTATATTTTTTGTCAAATGCCTCTTCTGCATCAATTGAGAGGATCATTTGATTTTTCTTCTTCAATTTCTTAATGTAGTTTATTATACTAATTGGTTTTTTTGTGTTGAACCACTTTTGCATACCTGGGATAAAACTCACTTGGTTGTGGTGTATAATCTTTTAATGTGCTTTTGGATTTGATTTGCAAGTATTTTGTTGAGGATTTTTGTATCTATATTCACTGGATATATTGGTCTATAATTTTCTTTTTTAAGTAGTATCTTTATTTGGTGTTGGTATTAGGATGATGTTGGCTTCATAGAATGAGTCTGGTAGTGTTCTTTCCTGTTCAATTTTTTGGAATAGCTTGAGCAAGATTGATATTATATTGTCTTTGAATGATTGGTAAAGTTCACCTTTTAAGCCATCTGGTCCTAGACTTTTCATCTTTGGGAGGTTTTTGATGACTGTTTCAATCTCTTTACTTGTGATTGGTTTGTTGAGGTCTTCTATTTCTTCTAGGGCCAGTGTAGGTTGTTTGTGTGCTTTTAGAAATTTGTCCATCTCGTCTAAATTGTTTTCTTTTTTGATGTCCATTTGTTCATAGAATCCTCTTATGATCTCTTATTTCTGTAGGTCAGTGGTGATGTCCTCCCTCTAATTTCTGATTTTATTTATTTGCATCTTATCTCTTTTTTTCTTTGTTAGTGTAGCAAAAGGTTTGTCAATAGATTCTTTCTATTTTTTTTTTTTTTTTTTTTTTTTTTTATGTTCTCAATTTCATTTATTTCTGCTCTGATCTTTACTATTTCTTTTCTTCAGCTTGGTTTGGGATTAGTTTGCTGTTCTTTTTTCTAGTTCCTCCAGGTGTGCAGCAGATCTTTAATTTTAGCTCTTTCTTCTTTTTTAATGTAAGCTTTGAGGGCTATAAATTTCCCTCTTAGCACTGCCTTTACTGTGTCCCATAGGTTTTGATATGTTGTGTTCTCATTTTCATTTGTCTCAAGATATTTACTGAATTGTCTTGCAATTTCTTCTTTGACTTATTGATTATTTAAGAGTGTGCTGTTTAATCTCCATATATATATGAATTTTTCCCTTTTGCATCCAATATTCATTTCCAACTTCATTCCATTATGATCAGTGAAAGTGTTTTGTATAATTTCAATCTTTTAAAATTTATTGAGATGTGTCTTGTAACCCAACCTGTGGTCTATCCTGGAGAAGGATCCATGTGCACTTGAAAAGAATGTATATCCTGCTGTTTTGTGATGTAATGCTCTATAAATGTCTATTAGGTCTAGTTCATTTACCAGATTATTCAAGCTTTCTGTGTCTTTATCCTCTGTCCAGATGCTCTATCCAATACTGAGAGTGTTGCATTGAAGTCTCCAACTATTATTGTAGAGACATTTATTTCTCCCTTCAGTTTGGCCAGTGTGTGCTTTATGTATCTTGAGGCACCCAGGTTAGGTGCATAAATATTTATTATAGTTATTTCTTCTTGGTGAATTGCCCCATTTATTAATATATAATAACCTTCTTCCTCCCTTTTAACAGTTTTGCATTTAAAATCTATTTTGTCTAATATTAGTATCAGTACTCCAGATCTTTTTTGGTTTTATTTGGTGGAATATCTTTTTCCAACCTTTCACTTTCAACCTGGTTGTGTCCATAAGTCTGAGGTGAGTCTCTTGTAGACAGCAAATAGATGGCTCATATATATATATATATATATATATATATATATCCAGACTGATAGAATGGATATATGTATTATCCATTCTACCAGTCTATTTCTTTTGATTAAGGAGTCCAAGCCCTTAACGTTTAATGTTATTACTGTAAAGGCATTATTTACTTTGCCCATTTTATTCTTTGGCTTTCTCTTGTCATGTATTACTATTGTCTGTCTTTTTACCCTTTAAGTTACCCCTTCTAATAATCTTCATTTCTATACTTTTCTCTGAGTCTCTCATATTGTGGTGTTTTTGTTTTTTTTTTCCTTTTAGACTGCAATGTTCCCTTTAGTGTCTTTTATGATTCTGGTCTTTGCATAACATACTCTCTGTTTTTGCTTGTCTGTGAAGACTTTAAACTCACCCTCAGTTTTGAAGGACAGTTATTCCAGTTAAAGAATTCTTGGCTGGCAATTTTTCTCTTTCAGTACCTTAAATACATCATACCACTTTTTTCCCTATGGATAGCACTTAATCTTATTGAGGTTCCCTTGATGTTTTGCATTGCTTTTTCTTTTGCTCCCTTTGGAATCCTCTCTTTGTCTCTGATATTTGTCATTCTGACTATTATGTGTCTCAGAGCAGTTCTATTTGGATTTATTCTCTTTCAGGTGCAGTGTCCTTGTTGGATATATATATTTATGTCTTTCATAAGGGTTAGGAAGTTTTTAGTCATTATTTCCTCAAATATTCCTTCTGCCCCTTTTCCCTTCTCATCTCCTTCTGGCACACCATAGCGCATATGTTTGTGTATTTCATGTTGTCATTCAATTTCCTGAGACCATTTCATTTTTCCATTCTTTCTTTTTCCATTCTCCTGTCTTTTCAAATTTGGATATTCTGTCCTCAATAATATTAATTCTGTTTTCAATCAATTCAGATCTGCTGTTATGTGCCTCTAAAGTATTTCTAATCTGATCCATTATGTCTTTCATTCCCATAAGCTGTTACCTTTCTTTCAGGCTTTCACATTTTTCTTTATTCTTACCCAGTGTCTTCTTAATATCCTTTATCTCTTTAGTCATATTTTCCTTCAATTATTTGAAATGATTTAGGAGATTTGTGTGATTATCATGGATTAGTTGTCTTAAATCCTATCTCTTATCAGGATATTTGGCTAGTTCCTTTGGCCAGGCAATATCTTCCTTTTTCCTAGTATGTCTTGTAATTTTTGTTCATGTCTAGGCTTCTTGATATTTTGGTGAATTTACTTTGATGGTCAATTTCTCTCTCTTTCCTGGTGTTTTTTTTTTTTTTTTTCCCACACTCTTCTTTGATTCTTGGTCCAACTAATAGAGAGTCTTTAAAATTGCCCATCTTAAGTTATCAAAATTGAGCTATGGTCACCATCCTAAAATCCCCAAGATTGAGGAATGATCAAACATAATGGGGGAATGCAAACATGGACCTAAGTAGACTTATTATTATTTTAACAATGGAAGAACTTGTAACATTGATATAAAGGCAGTGGTCACCAGCAGTTTTGAGGGGAGAGAGAGGGAAGAATATGTGTAACCTGGGGCATTTTGAGGACATTGGAATTGTTCTGCGTGGCATTGCAATGATGGATACAGGCCATTATACATTTTGTCAAAATTTATAAAATTGTGTGGTGCAAAGTGTAAACTGTAATGTAAGCTGTTGACCATGGTTAGTAGCAATGCTTCAATATGTGTTCATCAATTGTAACAAATGTACCACACTAATCAAAGATGTTGTTAATGGGGGAAATGTGTGGGAGAGGAAGGGGGTATATGAATTCTCCTATATTTTCAGTGTATCATTTATTTAATATAAAGCTTCTTTAAAAATAAAATAAAACACATTTTTTAAAAACCGAGCCAGGGACTCACTAATTGGGCACAGATTTTCTCCCAGGAGTTGAGATTAAAGAGATTTAAAAGCAGTTTTTCGGGAAGCGGCTGTGGCTCAATCAGTAGGGCTCCCGTTTACCATATGGGAGGCCCCGGGTTCGGTTCCCGGGGCCTCCTGGTGAAGGCAAGCCCGCCCGCTCGGCGTGGTTAGCTGACCCAGCGAGCACAAGCAGCAAGGGGGGGATAAATGAATAAATAAATAAAATCTTAAAAAAAAAAAAAAAAGCAGTTTTTCTCCTTGCAGTTTTCTGGCTGACCAGCAGATGACACTCATTGATGAACCTTTCCAGGGAGGTGTTTCTTCCAACCTCTGCTTGCCACTGTTTTTGGTCTTGCCAGAGCCAAGATTCAAAGCAAGCTCTACCTCCCAAATTCACTGAAGAGAAACCACTCTCCACCCTCTGATGCACCTTCCCTCTTCCCAGGGAAGAAGAAGTCTGTTCCCCCTGTCAGTTGGCTGCAGTGAGCCAGGGGTTTTATCCAGGCTTACTGTCTTGAGGGTGGGGGATGGATGCCCCTTCCCAGCTGCCATGGGGGTTTAGTAGCTCACATTTGTTGTTTTGGGTTCTTAGTCTCTCTGTCCCTCACCCTCCTGGGGGTTGCACAGCACTGTCCTGATCTGCTGACCCCCATAGCAGGACCCTTGGACAGCTTTTGGCCCTTTCTCCATTGTTTTTGTGGGAAAATTGAGCCCTGCCTGCCTCCTCTGATACCATCTTCCTGGAACTTCCCTACCACCTAATTTTGATTACTGTCAGCCAGGCTGCATACTAAGTACTTCACCCAGAGTATAATGCTTAATCCTCACAACAGCCCTTTGCAGTGGATACTATTATTATGCCCCTTTTTACAAGTAGGGAAACAGATATGAAGAAGTAAAATAACTTTCCTAGGATGATACAACTAGTATGTGATGGAGCCAGAATTCACCCAAGTCTCTGTGGCCAGGGAATCTGTGCCCTTCTCCTTCACACCAACAGGGTTAGTAAGCCAATGTGCCAAATTCCTCACAGCAACCACTGCTCCTGGTCACAGAGCTTGAGTACATTGCGCTGTTTCCATTGACAGAGCAATGAGTATTTGAGACCAAACCCCTGAGGTTTCATGTGGTCAAATGCTGTAGGTTGTGTTCACTCATTCAAGGGCAGAGGAAGCCTACATGTCCACATCCTTGCCCATGTACGCTCTGCCTTTCTTCCTGGAAAAAAAAAGATTATTAATCAGAAATCTCTGCAGCTTCTCAGCTTCAATGCCAGAAGCCATGCTGAAGTGTTCCCAGGCAGGCTGTGGGCATGACATCCTTCAAACAGCCAGAGCTGAGAGGACTGTTATACCAGGGAAAGAAAGAGAGAGTTACTTCACAGATGGTAGGTACATGGCATTCCCCAGTGAACTCTGAAACCCCTATATGGAGAGGAGGCCTGGGCCCTGTCAACCTCTAGCTGCTGGCTGCTCAAGGAACAAATGTCAGGCCTTCCTGAATTGCCAAGAACAGAGGACTTTGGGGACTCAAGGTTCTTTTGCTTGAATATGTTGATGGAAGAATGAGAAGGTTGGAGAGTGGGGCCACTTTTTTTATGTCCTCATCATTGTTGGGTTTCCTCATCTCTAGCCTGAATAATTACACTAGCCTCCTTTCTTGTCTCCCTTAGCCCAGTCTTTTCCTTCCCTAATTTACCTTTCTTACAGCTCCCAGGTAGAGATTCCCTACCTGATGCTCTGTTTGCCACTTCCCCAAGCACACCATGCTGTTTAATGTCACTGCATCATTGCAAATGCTATATCCTCTGCCTAGAACACCTCTTCCCCACTTTACCTGGGAAGGCCCAGTTCAGATGCTCTCTCCTTAGCGTTGCCCTCCTTGATTGTCTTTCTAGGTAGAGTTCATTGTTCCTTCCTTGGTGCACCCACACACTTTTTTTTTAAAACAGACCATTCCTGCTCCAAGAATGTACCACAATTATTTGGCATCCTGTCTTTATAGTAGACTGTGAGCTCCTTACAAGCAAGAGCTGTAGCATATTCATCCTTGTACCTAATAGCATCTAATGGTATGCAGCCTGTCAAGGTGCTGAGTAGATGTTAGCTGGATGACATCCCAAAGCACAGAGGTTTGAGCTCTGAGCTCACAGTGTATTTGCAACCCCAACACAGCTATTGGGGAAGAAAACATGCCCTCCTCAGGCCAACCTCCACCTCTGTTATCACTTTACTGCCTCATCCACATATGTACCTTCTTGCTGTTGCCATATGAGTACCAGAGATTCTGCTTTGAAGGGTAGGCAATGAGTTGCTTTCCCCTATCTCAGCTTCCTCATTTGGATAGGTGGTGAAGAGGTGATATAGTTGTTAGTGAATCAGTGATGTGGTCTGATATACAATAGAGTATTTATGGGTACAGAGAGAATACATATTTTTTCTGAGTGCACACTCCCCCTCCCAATTCCCACCTTGGGTTAGCAGATATCAAAAGCTATTGTAAGCAAACTTTTCAAATTGAGAGCTTACTCACTCTTCTCTCTTCCTAATATCTGCATCCCCTTGTGCTAGAAAGAGCTTCTACTCTTTCTTCTCCTTCCTCCATATCCAACCGGTTATCACTTTCTAAGATGCTACTGCCATAGAAGTTTTTGTAATTTTCCCCTTCTCTTATCCACACTGCACTCTATCATTTTTCCATAAACTATTCTCATGGCCCCCTAGCTCATCTCCCTGATTTCACTACTTTTAATGTCTCATTTTATTCTTCCTAATACTGTCAGTTCACTATTGGCTCAACATCAACTCCATGCTTCAGAAATCTCTCACTGGTTCTTTGCCACTTACAGAATAATGTTCAAACTTCTCAGCATGGAACTGAAGGCCTTTCTGGTGCTTTTCCAGATGCCCTCATTTATTGTGGTAAATATTAGTTCCCTTGCTCTCTATTTAATGGTTTATGAGAATTATCTCAACAAACAAACCAAACATACCTGGGGTTTTCTTAAACTACATGTTTTCTCCAGAAGAGTCAATGAGCCCTGTGTGTGCGTGTGCGTGTGCACGTGTGTGTGTGTGATGTGCATACCTCATTGGGGATATACACCTCTCCAATCATGGCGTTAGCTGGGAAAAAGAGCTATTTGTGACCTAAAGTTTGATGACTAGGCTCTGTCCCCTTAATGGATAATTTGTATCAGGTTAGAAAAGATGAGAGGGAGAAAGAAGATAGGGAGAAAATGCACTTGCCCAGAAGTGTGAGTGTGGGTGTTCAACAAAATCTCTGCTTATTGTGTGTGTGTGGCTTAAAACAATAGCATCTATTATCTCACAGTTTCTGTGCATCAGGAATCTTGGTGTGACAGAGCTGGGAGCTTGGGCCAGGGTTACTCAAAGGCTGTGATGGAGGTATTGGCTTCTATACTTGTTTTTGCACTTTGAACATAAAATTGCTAAACCTTTTATAACTCAGATAGCTTCTGACACACTCTGGGAATGGCATTTAAATATAAATTGAATCTCTTCTTGCATGGGATAGCTGGTTGTCTTATGTCACAGGGTATGAAATGAGTACCCTGTGCTTGATTATGTAATTTGGCTGTTCTAAATTTTAATGAACAAAATCAATTGGCCTTCAAATTCCATCTGCCAATTATTCATACCAGTCCACAATCTTCATTATTAAAGTTTAAAAGTGCATGAGGAATCTGTGAAATTCTCTTTGGCAGTCTGCTAAGGGATGCAGGAATAGTCTAGACTAATGAATTTTAAAAAAATTCTTTTAAAATTTTTGTTCAATGACTTTTTATTACATCCTGCCCAACGCTAGACAAAGAGGAAGGCTAACAGAGGTGGGGGGAACAAGAGTGGAGAGCGCAGGAACCATGAGTCTGAGAGTGCTCCCAGGTGAGAGTTTGTGTAACTCATGGGATTATTTAATCAGGAAGACTAATGTTATCTATGTATATTTATGAATATTGAGCTGCTACAGCTCCATGAAACTGCTATGGGAGAAGGCAGAGACTGTTCAGAAATAGTCAGGACTTATTTGGAAACTGTTTTTTACTTCCTAAACTCCTAAATAATGAAATTACTTTCTGAGAATAGAACAAGAACTGTTATTCCAGGACAGGAAACTTCTGCTTGTCATCTAATAAAAGTAGCAACTGTAACCAAACCACTAGTGTTTTTTCTTTCACTTTGGGCATCTCATTTGCCATGGTATAGAATGTGCAATTTCACGTGATTCTTGATAACTCTGGCTGTTAGGGCTGTCAGCAACAGAAGGAAACACTGTTGATTAAGGGTTTAGATTGCAAGGTATAGGCACTGACAGACCAAAACAGTAGTACAGAAATAGGAAGAACACATGAAGAAAACATGTCACAAATTCTACTTTACCCACATGGACTTGGGATTTAGTCCTCATCTTCATCTTGCCTCTCAGGAAATATGTACACACACACGTGTGTGTGCACAGATGGCGCTATCCACCCTTTTCTATGTCAACCCAGTTTTTTCTTAACTAGGCTCCTAAGTTTGCCCTTATTAATGGACTATCTAAGAATATTTTGAAATGTTCCTTTTTGCATGTATTATCCATGCCATGACTACCTTTATTACTACAGATAACTGACATTTGAATGAACAGTCAGCAATATTGCTGCTACCCTATTTGTATTTCCCTTTTTTCCTATTCCTGTTGGTCAGATTTATTTTTCTTAAATTATAACAGAATTTTAGATTTTTACCTTGTTCATTCCACTTCTAAAGTCATTGCCTTCTGTTTTCAAAGTCATAACCATCTCTAGAGTTCAGCAGCTAGGACGCAATCATATTAGGGTCATCACTGACTCCCATTAACCCCTCAGATATGTCCATCTGCTTTTCTAATGAGGCCAGGGACCTGGAGGTTGCCCTAAAGGGAAGGTGAGGATAATGGGTACTTTCAAATTGGACTTTCTTGTTTCCTCCCAATGCTCAGCCCAGTCAGTTTATGAAAGACCCCTGGCTCAGTGTCTGCCTCAATCTCTGGCCCACTCACTCATAAAAATTTGGCTCGTTCTATATAAGTCACCACACCCTGATTATGAGTCCCTGGACAGCCAAGCCCCACTCAGAGTCAGAATGGGGCAAGATTACCAGGTGGGAACTTGGCAGTTTACAATGTCCCTTCATACTTCTGACCTTCCTTGAACTCACACACTTACATTTTTGTGTGTGTGTGTGGCTTAAAGAACAGGAATTTTTGAGGCTAGGAGAAGTCCAAAATCAAGGTGCCATCAAGGCAATGCTTTCTCCCAGAAGACTGTCATTCTGGTACTAGCTGCTAGAGATACTTGGTCCTTGGTTTTCCCATTACAGGGCAGTGCACATGGTGGCATATTCTTTTTTCTCTTCACAGTTTAGCTTCTGGCTGCTCCCTGGGGCTTCTCTCTCTGTGGCCTTCTCTATAAGGCCTCCAGTAATAGGATTATTATTATTATTATTTTTTAAAGATTTTATTTATTTATTCATTTATCCCCCCCTTGCTGCTTGTGCTCGCTGGGTCAGCTAACCACGCGGAGCGGGCGGGCTTGCCTTCACCAGGAGGCCCCGGGAACCGAACCCGGGGCCTCCCATATGGTAAACGGGAGCCCTACTGATTGAGCCACAGCCGCTTCCCCAGTAATAGGATTATGACCCATCCTGATTCAGCTGGGCCTCACCTAAACTGAAAGTTCCTGTTTACAATGGGTTCACACCCATAGGAATGGATTAAGTTTAAGAACATGCTTTCCTGGGGTACACAATTCAATCTATCACAAGGAGTTGTAGGTTTACAGAAAAATTATGTACAAAGCACAGAGTTTCCATATATCCCCCTGCACCCTCCCAACAGTTTCCTCTATTATTGACATTTTGCCTTCATGTGGTACCTCTGTTACAATTGATGAAACAATATTATTATAGCTATACTATTAACTATAGTTCATAGTTTGCATTAGGGCTCACTCCTTGTGTTGTATAGTCCCGTGGTTTTAAAAAATTTTTATTCCAGTAACATATACACAACCTAAAACTTCCCATTATAACCACTTTCAAATATAAAATTCAGTAGTATTAATTATATTCTCAATATTGTGCTACCATCACCACCACCTGGCCAAAAATTTTCCATACCCCAGGCAGAAACTCTATGCCAATTTAAGCAGTAACTCTCCATTCTGCCCCCACCCCCTGGCCCCTGGTAAACTGTATTCTAGTTTTTGACTCTTTGAAATTGCATATTCTAAGTATTTCACATAAGTGAGATCATACAGTATTTGTCCTTTTGTATGTGGCTTATTTCACTCAACGTGCCTTCAAGGTTCATTCATGTTGTAGCATGTATCAGAACTTCATTCCCTTCATGGCTGAGTAATATTCCATTGCGTGTATATACCACATTTTGTTTATCCATTCATCTGTTGATGGACATTTAGGTTTCTTCAATCTTTTGGCAATTGTGAATAATGCTGTTATGAACATTGGTGGACAAATGGCTGTTCGAGCCTCTGTCCTCACTTCCTTTGGTTATATGCCCAGAAGTGGGATTCCCGGGTCATATGGTAATTCTAGACTTAACTTTCTGAGGAACTGCCAAACTGTCTTCCACAGCAACTGTACCATTTTATATTCCCACCAGCAATGAATGAGTCTTCCTATTTCTCCACATCCTCTCCAATACTTAATAGTTTTCTGTTTTTTTTTAAATTGTAGCCATTCTAATAGATATGAAATGGTATCTTATTGTGTTTTTTAATTAAAATTTTATTTTAATGTGTTACAAATTACACAGTTAACACAAGATAATAAATACAATAACAATAAATCTGCTTTAGTCAGCAGTTACACTCCCCCCTTATTTTTGTTCATTCCTCAGTCTTGAGGGATTTGGGACCATGTCCACTCTAATTGCTTCAGGCTGAGAAGGGCTGTTGATATTATGGGACAGAGGAATGGAATTGTTTTGCTTCCAGTTGAAGATACTCCTTGCTTTGGGGATGGGGCTGATCCATCTTTATTTTTTGTTAATTGTCCAAGGCACAGAAATTTTTCAATAGGAAAGGCAGGTATTTTTAGACCTATTTCATAGACTTCTGAACTCATGCTCAGAGAGGTGAAGTGACTTGTCTCAAGTGTCTTGGTTAATAATAGTGAAGTAGACCTTGAAGACCTAGTACTCTTTCCATTATGTCATGACCTCGAGGGACAGGATCTATGTTATATTAATCTTTGTATCCCTGGTGCCTTTTACAGTTTCTCGGTCTTGAAAGCACTCAAATAATATTGGTTGGAATAAATGAATGAATGAATGATGCCCCTGTTAGTCCAAGGCTATTAAGACTTTAAACCGATCAAAGTGTACTTTTATAAATCATAAAACACTGCAGACCACAACAGGTAATCATTATGATTCCTCTTCCTCTTCCTCAGAGCTCCTGTGTTCATGCAGGGGGGCATCTTCGGAGGGCAGAACACTCCCTGACTCGCCGTTGTCCTTGACCTATTAGGGCGGGTTTGTCTGCTTCACCTTTAACTCAGTTGTGGAGAAGGACTAAGGAAATGAATCTTTTTCTCTAGAGTGCTTTAGTCATCTCAATTCCTGATGACCCCCTAATGACTTTTCTTAACTATTTTTTCCTGTTAATGAGTGAAGACCATAATTCTTGGGACTCCCATTAGGTTCCACTTGGAAGACAGACACAGTGCCCAGCATCATGAGGGACAGGGCGATGTTCAATAAGTTGTGAACATCTCCAATATTCAGGCTCTTAGAATCCTCCCGTCCTTGAGACCTTCCTGGACACTCAGTGTTATTTAGAGATAAGGAAATGTGGAAGAGGCTGGCCTTTTGATCCAGGAAGTGCAAATTTATTCTGAGCTTTTCTACTTAATACGTATCTGGGATTTGGCCAAGTCCTTCATCCTTGGTTTCTCCACTTTTAAACGAAATATTTTCACTTTCTCTGCATTTCTTCTCGAGGGGATTGTAAGATTGACCTACTCTATGATAACAGCTATAAATTGGATGGAAATAGTGATGAATTTCTCAGGAACTATGGCCATGTCACTAGTACTGAGACTGTGCCCCTTCATATTTAGTCTAGCTGGAAAATCCACAACTGAGGATTTTCCTCTTTGAGGAATAGCCTCTAGTACCTAGATGTCTGAGAAATGTGTGTTTAAATAAACAGATGAGTTCTTACATATATCTTTCCATTTTTACAATAGGATATTACAGCAGTCAGAGCAAAATTTTTATGTGTACTTAAATCAAAAGATTTCTTCTTTTCTATGTCATCCAGGCATTTCATAAATCCTTTCTTATTTTGCCAGAAAGAGAAAAGAGAATCTGAGATTTTTGTACCCTCTCCCTTCATAGTAGTTGTCCATCTCTATTTTCTCCTTTATGTAGTTCTTAGCTTTGCCAGTTTCCAGTTCTTTATTCCCATAAATCTAAGATTAAATTTTGTCTCAGAAATCATCATCTTCACCAGGATAAGCCCAGACAGGCCATTTATAGGAGTGTTCTAGTCTCCTCTGGAAGTCTCGCTCCTCCTTTTCCTAGGTCCTCTATAGCTCTAGCTCGTTTCCCTAGGGCCTGGCATAGAGTAAGTTCTCACTGAATAGCTGTTGAGTATGTTAAATAAATAAGTGAAGGGGCTTTGGGCTTTCAGTGGTGCCACAGTGGCTGGCACAGTCTGCTCTAGAGCAAGGATTCAGCAAAATATTTGATGAATCAATCATCAATCAGAGGACATGTTAACGAGTGAATTTAAGCATTACCAGTTCTGCAGTGCCCACTCAAGTCCCACCTTCCCTGAGTGAAAGCTTCATAACAACTCCAGCCATCGTGGTTGGGCCCTTCTTAAGCACCTTTGTGTTTATGGAGTGCTTTTATAGGTTATTACAGTGTTACTTATTTTGTGATGTATTTAGTATTAATATTTGCAAGTATGTGTGCCTCACCTCTCCTTGATTTTAAGTTCCACCCAGAGACTGATCCAGATTTTGTGTGGTTTGAAGCTTATACAACTTTAGAAGCCCTTTATTACAAATACAAATTAGATACAAAATTATTATTTTAGAATGAGTAAAGAAATCTCAACAAATTATAATGTTTAAAACACCTGACAAATACCACACATACCCAAAAATCCAAGAAAATAACATTTTTATTAATTAACTGCCTGTAACACCTCTATAATAATTTCCCCCTATGTCTTAGTTTTCTGGGCTGCTGTAACAGTACAAAAACTGGGTCACTTAAAACAACAGCAATTTTTTGTCTCACAGTTTTGGAGTCTAGAAGTCTGAAACCAAGGTATCAGCAAGGCCGTGATTCCTCTGAAGTCAGTAGGGTCCTGGTGGTGGCTTGCCAGCAATCCATGGCATAACTCAGTTTCTGCCTTCCCTCCCCTGGCTGTCTTCTCTCCCTGTCTGTCTCCTACCTACAGTGTCCCAATTTCCTTTCCTTATAAGGACTTTAGTCATATTGGATCAGGACCCACTCTAATCCATTTTGGCCTGATATTAACTAATAACATCTTCAAAGATCCTATTTCTAAATAGGATTACATTCATGGGCCCAGGGGGTAATACTTGGACATATCTTTATCGGGGGGGAGGGCTGGGGGGAATGACACAATTTAATCTAAAACACCTGTATTAGTCAGCCAAAGGGGTGCTGATGCAAAGTACCAGAAGCTGTTGGCTTTTATAAAGTGTGTTTATTTGGGGTAAAAGCTTATGGTAACAAGGCCCTAAAGAGTCCAACTCAAGGTTACTCCCTCACAAAATTCTGTTGCCACATGTTGAAGCAAAATGGTGAGTGACCTCTGCCTGGTCTCTCCTTCCTTCTTCCTCTTAAGGCTCCGTTCTCTTCGGCTGCAAACTATCAGGCGAATGGCTCATCTCTCCCCGGGGCTCCAGGATCAAAACTGGCAAAGGTCTCTCTCTTCCATTTCTGTGAAGCTTTTGTGTCTTCTTCTGTGTATCTTCTTGAGTAAGGGTCTGTTTTTATCAGCCCACCAAGGGGGCAGGGATTCAACCCTGAGTCACGCCCTACTGATGTGGTCAAATTAAAGCCCTAATCTTGATTTAATCAAGTAAATGTAAAACCTTTGAACTTAATGTAAACAAAGGGTATCACACTCAGAGGAACAGACCAGTTTACAAACAGAATCAATATCTTTTTTGGAACTCATAGTATCAAACTGCTACAACACCTTACATTTTTGTCTACATAATCTTTGATTACCTCTTCATATAATGATGATTTGTAATACTATTTTCTAGGTAGAATAGAAAGATAACTTGGCCTTTTCACTAGTTTGGTTGATTTTTTTTGATTATTGATACAGGCATACCTTGTTTAATTGTGCTTCACTTTAATGTGCTTCACAGCTATGGCATTTTTTACAAATTGAAGGGTGGTGGCAGCCCTGCGTCGAGCATGTCTTTCAGTGACATTTTTCCGACAGCATGTGCTCACTTCATGTCTCTGTGTCACATTTTAAGGAATGTACATTTGTTTTTTTAGACATAATGCTCTTGTGTACTTAATAGACTACAGTATAGTGTAAACATAACTTTTATATGTCCTGGGTAACCAAACAATTCATGTGACTCACTTCATTGCAATTTTCACTTTATTGCAGTGGTCTGGAACTGAACCTGCAGTGAATCCCAGGTAAGCCTGTAGTTGCGTGCATGTCTGTGTGCTAATTCACACAGAGACATTCACTGTTTTTAGTACTGCTACCCTCCTCATTTTGGGCCCTTCATTTTGTGAGATTTTCATCACAAAAGGAAAAATAGTATAGTGCATTTGTAATTGTATATACTGCAATATCAAGTATTTACCTAACAGGAGAGAACTTCGATTTTCCCTGGGTGTTGCCAAGAACCAAGTCCTCTACTTACAATTGTACATGCCTGATTGCAAGATTTTTCACAGACTAGCTACTAGCTCCACCTATTTTAAACCTGAGGTCTTCTCTGGAGTCGTATGACACTTTCATATTATGAATGAGTCTCTGATCTTGTGTTTTCATTTCTACTGCTATTTTGAAAATTTTATTGAAGTTTATTATTCATACATGAACATACATAAACAATAAGTGTATAGTAAAAGTTGTGAACTTTCAAAGCAAACAAGCATATCATTATACAGGGCTCCCATATATCACCTACCACCACCACCTTGCATTGTTGTGAAACATTTTTTACAAAGTATTCCTACTAACTACAGCCAATATCTTACATTTGATGTGTTTTCCCCCAACCCGTTTGATTATTAACATCCTGTATTAGTATTATATATTTGTTACAGTTCAAGAGAAAGTTCTCACATTTGTTCTGTTAATCACAATCCTTCTACCAACACAGGATTCCCTGAGTTAATACAGTCCCATGATTTGTTCAATCCATTCAAAATGTACACTCATAGGCTCTCATTTTCATCACAGAGTTTTGCTGTCATCACCTCAATTTTAGAACTTTTCATTACTCCAAAAGAAAAAAATCCCATACCCCCTTATATCGCTCTATTGTCCCTTAGAATTGATATATCTTCTTTGCCATTGCTGCAAAAATATTACAATATTACTATAATCTATAAGTTACATTAGTTGTAATTTTCCCATGTATCACCAAATTCTTAACACTTTGTAAAAGAAGAATGTTCTTATATGTACACTATTAGCCACAATCTTTTGATGGACAGTTGGGCTGTTTCCATATTTTAGCAATTGTGAATAATGTGACTATGAACATCGGTTTGCAAATGTCAGTTCCCATCCTTGCTTTCAGTTCTTCTGAATATAGTTCTAGTAATGAGATTGCTGGATCATGCAGTAGTTCTATATTCAGCTTCTTGAGGTACTGCCAAACTGTCTTCCACAGAAGCACCATTCTATATTCCCACCAACAGTGAAGGAGTGTTCCTTATTTCTCCACATCCTTTCCAGCGTTTGTATTTTTCTGTTTTTTAAGTAATGGCCACACTATAAGATGTGAAAAGATATCTTACTGTAGTTTTGATCTGCATTTCCCATATAGCAAGTAATGTTGAACATTTTTTTCATGTGCTTTTTGGCTAATTTTTATTTCCCCTTTGGAAAAATGTCTGTTCAAGTCTTTGGCCCATTTTTTAATTGGGTTGCTTGTCTTTTTGTTGTTGAGTTGTATTATCTCTTTATATAGTGTGGATATCGAAAACTTATTGGATATATGGTTTCCAAATATTTTCTACTATTGAGTAGGCTGCCTTTTGACTTTCTTGACAAAGTCTTTTGAATAAAAAAAGTTTAATTTGGAGGCGGTCCCACTTACTATTTTTTCTTTTATTGTTCATGCTTTGGGTGTAAAGTTTAAGAAACTACCACATACCACAAAATCTTGGAGATATTTCCCCACCTTTTCTTCTAGGAGTTTTATGATTGTAATGTTTATATTTAGGTCTCTGATACATTTTGAGTTAATTTTTATATAAGGTGTGAGGTAGGGTCCCCTTTCTTTCTTTTGGATATGGATATCCAGTTCTCCCAGCACCATTTGTTGAATAGACTCTTCTGGCCCAACTGGGCCAATTTCTGGCCCAACTGGATTTTTGACAGCCTTGTCAAAAATCACTTGACCATAAATGTGAGGATCTATTTCTGAGTTCTTGATTCAGTTCCATCGGTCAATCTGTCTATCTTTATGACAGTGCCATACTGTTTTTACCATTGTAGCTAAGTAATATACTTTAAAGTCAGGAAGTGAGAATCCTCCAACTTCATTCTTCTTTTTAAAGACATTTGTGGTTATTTGGGGCCCCTTACCCTTCCAAATAAATTTGATAATTGGCTTTTCCATTTCTGCAAAAAAGGCTATTGGCATTTTTATGGGATTACACTGAATCTGTAAATCAGTTTTGGTAGAATTGACATCTTAATGATATTTAGCCTTCCAATCCATGGACATGGAATGTTCTTCCATTTATTTAGGTCTTCTTCTAGTAATATTTTGTAGCTTTCTGAGTGCAGTTACTTTATACCCTTGGTTAAGTTTATTCCTAAATTTTTTAGTCCTTAATTGCTATTATAAGTGGAAATTTTTCTAACTTCCTCCTCAGATTGCTCACCAGTAGTGTATAAAAAATATTGCTTTTTGCATATTAATTTTTTACTCTGCCACTTTGTTTAACTTGTCTATTAGTTTTAGTAGCTTTGTTTTGCATTTTTCAGAATTTTCTAGGTATAGGATCATATCATCAGCAAATGGTGAAAGTTTTACTTTTTCTTTTCCTATTTGGGTGTCTTTTATTTCTTTTTCTTGCCTATTGCTCTAGCTAGAACTTCTAACACAATATTGAATAACAGTGGTGACAGTGGGCATCCTTGTCTTGTTCCTGAATCCCAGTGGAAAACTTTTAGTCTTTCACCATTGAGTACAATGCTGGCTGTGGGTTTTTCATATATGCACTTAACCATATTGAGAAAGCTTCCTTCTATTCCTATCTTTTGGAGTGTTTTTATCAAGGAAGAATGCTGTATTTTGTCAAATGCCTTTTCTGCATCAATCGAGACGATCATGTGCTTTTTTTTTCCTTCAATTTATTAATGTGGTCTATTACACTTATTGATTTTTTTGTTTTGAAACACCCTGCATACCTGGGATAAAACCCACTTGATTGTGGTGTATAATTCTTTTAATGTGCTTTTGGATTTGTTTTGCAAGTATTTTTGTTGAGGATATTTGTATCTATATTCATGAGTGAAGTTGGTCTATAATTTTCTTTTTTCGTAGTATCTTTATCTGGTTTTGGTATTAGGGTGATGTTGGCTTCATAGAATGAGTTTGATAGTGTTCCTTCCTCTCCAATTTTTTTGGAATAGGTTGAGAAAGATTGGTATTAGATTATCTTTGAATGATTGGTAGAAGTCACCTTTGAAGCCATCTGGTCCTCAGCTTCTCATCTTTTGGAAGTTTTTGATGACTTATTCAATTTCTTTATTTGTGATTGGTTTGTTGGAATCTTCTATTTCTTATAAGGTCAGTGTAAGTTGTTCATATGTTTCTAGGAATTTGTCCAATTTGTCTACATTGTCTAGTTTTTTCACATACAGTTGTTCATAGTATCCTCTTATGATAGGTCTTATTTCTGTGGGGTCAGTGATAATGTCTCCTCTCACTTCTGATTTTATTTATTTTCATCGTTTCTCTTTTTTTCTTTGTCAGTCTAGCTAAAACTTTGTCAAGTTTGTCGATCTTCTCAAAGAACCAACTTTTGGTTTTGTTGATTCTCTCTCTCTCTCTCTCTCTCTCTCTCTCTCTCTGTTCTCAATTTCATTTATTTCTGCTATTTGTGTACCCCATATGTTTTGATATGTTGTGTTCTCATTTTCATTCATCTCAAGATACTAATTTCTCATGCAATTTCTTCTTTGATCCACTGATTATTTAAGAGTGTGTTGTTTAATCTCCATGTATTTAGGAATTTTCCCTCTTCTTATCCATTATTGATTTCCAGCTTCATTCTGTTATGATCAGAGAAAGTGTTTTGTATAATTTCAATCTTTTAAAATTTATTAAGACCTGTCTAGTGACCCAAAATGTGGTCTATCCTGAAGAAGGATCCATGAGCACTTGAAAAGAATGTATATCCTGTTGTTTTGGGATGTAATGTTCTATAAATATCTGTTAGATCTACTTCATTTATTGTGTTACTGAAGCTCTCTGTTTCCTTATTTATCTACTGTCCAGATGGTCTATCCAATGCTGAGAGTGGTGTATTGAAGTCTTCAACTACTATTGTAGAGACATCTATTTCTCTCTTCAGTTTTGCCAATGTGTGCCTCATATACTTTGGGTGCATAAATATTAGAGTTTTTTCTTCTTGAAGAATTGCCCCATTTATTAATATATAATGACCTTATTCTTTCCTTATAAAAGTTTTGCATTTAAAATCTAACTTGTCTGATATTAGTATCGCTACTTAAGCCCCTTTTTGGTTATTATTTGCATGTAATATCTTTTTCCAACCTTCCACTTTTAACATGTGTCCTTACATCTGAGATGAAGCTCTTGTAGAAAGCATTTAGAGACTCATCTTTTTAAAATGCATTCTATGATTCTATATCTTTTGATTGGGGAATCCAATTTATTAATGTTCAAAGATATTACAAAGGCATTACTTCTTCCATTTTGTCCTTTGGCTTTCCATTGTCATTTCTTAACTATTGTCTGTCTTTTTACACTTTTAGTTACCTTTCCTAATAATTGTCGTTTCTACATGCTTCTCAAAGTCTCTTGTCCTTATTTTTCCTTTCAGGCTGTAGCACTCCCTTTAATATCTCTTGTAAATCTGGTCTTTTGGTGACATACTCTGTCAGTTTTTGTTTGTCTTTGAAGACTTTAAACTCACCCTCATTTTTGAAGGACAATTTTTGCCAGATAAAGAATTCTTTGCTCACAGTTTTTTCTTTCCATACTTTACATTATACCACTTTTTTCTTGCCTCCATGGTTTCTGATGAGAGGTTGGCTTTTAGACTTCTTGAGGTTCCCTTGCATGTGATGCCTTGCTTTTCTCTTGCTGCTTTCAGAATCCTCTCTTTATCTCTGTAAATTGTCATTCTGAACAGTAAGTGTCTCAGAGTAGGTCTATTCAGATTTATTCTGTTTTGGGAGTGTTATCCTTCTTGGATATTGATATTTATGTCTCCCTTAAGGGTTGGGAAGTTATTATTTCTGCAAATATTCTTTCTGCTCATTTTCCCTTCTTATCTCCTCTGGGACACCAATAATGTGTATATTTGAGTGTTTCACATTGTCATTCAATTCCCTGAGATCCTGTTCCATTTTTTTCCATTCTTTTCTCTTTTTGTTCTTTTTTTGTTCTTTTCCAGTTCAGATGTTCAGTCTTTTTTTCTAGGTCTATATGAAACTAATATCTGGTTGTTTAAAAATTTTTACCAGCATTCAGTCTCTTTATCTGTTTTTCAAAGATAACTATTTTGACAGCACCTGCCAGGTCTCAGTGATTTTCTGCTCATAATACCTAAGAGAAACATTTGCACACAACATTCCCTCCCATTCTTAATAGGCTACTATTTACAAAGTGCTTTTCTATGCTCTATTACTCAGTCTGCAGAACCAACCTCCAATGGCAGTACCTATACTCTGCACTCACTGTGCCTGAGCCACGTGGGCTGCCTTTTTGTTCTCATGTGCTGAACGCGGACCCACCAGCAGCACCCCTCCTACCCCATTTCTGCAAGGCTTCTCCCTGACAACAACAAGGCTGCCTCCTTCTTGTTGTTTAGCTCTCACCATTACCACCAGTCACTTCTTCAGGGAGGCCTCTGGTTTATCCCTTTGTCATTTTCTATCATAGCATCCTATCTTACTATTTTCATAGCACTTTTCATTATCTGATATTATACTTGCTTATTTCTTACTATTTTCATAGCACTTTTCACTAACTCATATTTTACTTGCTTATTTATTTATTGTCCAACTTCTCATCTTAGATTAGAAACTTCATGAGAATGGCTGTCCACTGCTGTCTCCCTGAGTGTGTATTCTCAATAGGGGCAATATTGCACCAAAGGGGGAAATTTGGCTCTTGGGAGAGCAAAAAAAAAACTTACTCTTTTTATGTATAAAGCACAAATATACATACAGTACATAAACAGATATACAGTATGTGTGTAGTATTAAAATTTCATGAGGGGGGCATAGATTAGGGAAAAAGTCTAGAAAGCCTCCTAAGGGGGGTTATAATGAAAAGAAGGCTGAGAAACACTGCCTTGGGATATAGAACAGTGCCAAGCACATAGAAGGCTCATAAATAACATTTTTAATGAATGGATGAATGAACGAATGAATAGCTGCAGAGACTGAGGTTCAGAGAGGTAAGTAGCTAGTCTCAGGACATAAAATTAATAGATAGTAGAATTAGGCCTCTAACTGAGGCTTTCTAGGTCTTGTGGTTTTTACTCTAAGCCAGTAATTGCTCAGTGTATGCTGTTTGAATTTACTTGAAGATATTAGATATTCCCACAAGAGGAAGCAAAGACAACATATATTTTCTAAGCAACACAGCAAATGAGCTCAGAACGTCATTCTATTAAATATAGTCCATCTAGTTTCCTTTTCAGGGGGCATTAATGATGGGTTGTGTATGGACCATCTTTAAAATGGGAGTCAGTTTCATCTCCCGCACTCAGTAAAATAAGGGTAAAAAGATGAGCATCATTTTTAGTGTCTTATAATTGTTTTCCAACATCTCTGGGTCAAAAGAAAGAACTAACCGTTCCATTTATTAAGTAATCAGGTCCAGATAGTTTAATAGGTATTTATGTTCTAACAACTTAGCATTTGTTGGACACTGCATACCTTTTCAAGCCGTGGAATCAGATCGGACACTACCACCCTCATTTCCTGCTCCACACTGATTTTCATGGGATACTTATTTTTTTGTCACAGAAATTGTTAGAAACCTAGCTTTGAAAAGGTTTGACCTTATTGAAAGGAATATAATAATCTAATACTGAAACTGTGAATTATCTCAAGCTAGTAGTTTTCACAGTGTTTGACAGCTTTTGCTGTGATTCCCTCAAGCATTTATAATATGCTGAGCACGCTGTAAGTTCATGGTAGCAGCACTTAGGATTGCCTCAGTGCATAGTGCGGGAACTGTGGCAGTAGACCAAGGATGATATGGTGCTGGCTTGAGGTTGAGGGGCCTCATGGGAGATGGATAGAAGTGGGGAATTTTGAAAAATATTTAGAGATGAAGATCAAAGGCAGGGAGAACTAGTCTAAAAGTGCTGTGTCTATTTCAAAGTAAGAATAAATAGGATGTAGAGGTGGAGGGAAGAGGTTTGGAAAATGAAGGAAGTTTGGAACGTGGATGATTAGAGAATTCCCATGTAGAAAGTAGCCATTGTGGTACCTATCCAGCCTACCTCTACTTTCTTGACCACAACCTTCCACCCAGGAGTGGGCCCTGCAGCCATATTCATCCTATGTGAGTCATCTCATTGGCTGAAATTGATTGGACAGGGGTGGGGGAGAGGGGGAGATATGTCACTTAAGTCAGCCTAAGCCCATCAGACCCACTCTCCCAAGAATTTGGAATTAAGTCAGTGGATTCATTTACTATGGCTGCTGCAACAAATTACTACAAACTGGTGGCTAAAAACAATAGAAAGTTATTCTTGCACTGTTCTGGAGGCTAGAAGTTCCAAATCAAAGTGTCGGCAGGGCCTCACTCCCTCTGGAGACTCTGGGGAGAATCCTTCCTTGCCTCCTCCAGCTTTTGATGGCCCCAGACATTCCTTGGCTGCATCACTTCAATCTCTGCCCCCATGGTCAGATGGCCTCCTCCTCTTCATGTGTCTGTGTCTTCTTCTGTTCTGTCTCTTATAAGAACATTTGTCATTGGATCAGGTAATCCAGGATGTCCTCATCTCAAGATCCTTAATTTAATTACATCTGCAAGGACTCTTTTTCCAAATAAGGTAAGAGTCACAAGATCCAGGATGCAGACATATCTTTTTTGGAGTCACCATTCAACCCACTACATTTAGAGACTTAGAGATACTGAGGAACTGAGGGATAGCTATGTGGGGGACTGGAATGACTATTTTGTAAGGTTCGGGTAGAGAAGTAGAAAAAGCCAGGTCTGAGGTGAGGAAGAAAAATGAAGTAGATGCAGAGAGAGAGAAGCAGAAATGAAAGCATATTTGGGCCCAGAGAAAGACAGAAGGAGAGATAAGCTCTGCTTTGGTTCTGTTTAGCTGCCCAGTTCTGGTTTTAGTTTCCTAAGATTAGCTACCCTCAGGTTCTGTGATTTTGCTGAAATCCTCAACAAAGTCTCCTATTTGCTTAAACTACTTGTTATTTCTCTAACTTGCAACAAAGAGCCCCAAGACAAAAAATAGCAGTTGAAAGGGTGGGGGAAATTAGTCTCAATTTTGTCACTTATTCAGTCTTCTTAAGTATGTGATTTATGGAACACAAGAATCAACAGAAGGAAAATGGATATGGCTCAAGTGGTTGAGCACCTGCTTCCCAGTTGGGAGGTCTTGGGTTCGGTCTCTGGTGCCTCCTTAAAAAACACAAACAAACAACAAGCAAAGAAACAAAAAAAACCAACTCAGGGGAGCTGATGTGGCTCAGTGGTTGAGCTCCAGCTTCCCACATATGAGGTCCCGGGTTCAATGCCTGGCCCTGGTACCTCAAAAAACAAAACAAAACAAGAATCAACAGAAAATTCTGATGGTAACTACTCACAAAATGAAGCTGATTATTTTTTTTAATTCCCATAAAACAGAATGTGAGGGATCAAAATTTTTTTCTTACAATGATCCCACTTTACACGCTACTTGGAACACTTGAGTGAACTGTGTTTTTTCTGAGCAATGATTAAGGAGGGCATTGGCAAAATGAGTTTGCCCAGTGAAGCATGACTAGGATATAAGGGGACTAGAAATCCTGCTGTATGAGAAACTGTTGAAGTAGCTTAGGCAGTTTAGTCTGAAAAAATGGAAGAGTTAGAGTGCCATGATGGATAGGTTTTCGATACTTTAAGGACTGTCATGAAAAAGAGGAATTAGATATATTATTGGGAACCACATTCTGGGTTAATTCAGGAAGAAGTTTCCAATAATTTTAGCTGTTCATAAATGGAATGGTGTGATGCCTGCTCTGAGGTTTGAGAGGTGTAGAAAGAAAGCACTCCCAGCCCCACCGCACTTCCCTCCCAAAGGATTATGAGGCCTTTGAGGGCAAAGACTGTTCTTCATCTTGATGTACCCAGTGCCTCACATGAAGTCTAGAGTTTAGCAGGTTCTCAGTCAAAGCTTGACAGGTGGAAGAATGAAAAGCTGGAGATAAAACATGGGCTGTGCGACTATTTGAGGGTGATATCAAAGAAATAGAAGCCTGGCCTGAAGAATGGTGATAACATTAATAATAACGACACATTTCATTTACTAAGCTCTTGGTTTATATTATTATCTAATCTTCAACAATCCTATGCAGTAGTCGGCCTTATTTTTCAGAAGTGGGGAACTACAGTCCAGAGAAGTTAAGTAACAAACTCCAGACAGATTGTAAGTGGCAAAGCTGGAGTCAGCTCAGAATAGTAAGAAAAACCATTGCTCACGTGCAACGTCTGTGTTCTAAAATTTTTACACACATTGATATCCAAGACTCTTTACAGTGATGAGCTCATGATTTTTGGGTGTTGGCCTTCCAGGTTCTTGCCCAGGACCCTCCTCTGCTTAGATCCCATGGACCAGGATTACTGAGGTAGGCAATTAGGGACCCTCAGGGTAGCTGGTCTACTGGAACCACTCTGAGGTTTGAACAAGGCTGGGTCTTGCAGCGTGCTGCCCTTTGGCTAATGATGTGCGCACACCTTAGAGAGAAGAGGCCCTTGCCTCATCTCTCCTCCCCAACCCAAACCTGAGGTTCCTGTGAGGGGTCAGGCAGCTCTGATTAAGAAATCTTCATCCCTTCATTAGTCTCATTACTTGAAGGGGAATGTAAGTTCACAAAAATGATTCCCCAGTTGGATCTACTTTTTAATACTATAAATAGCCTTCAGTGGGATGTCCATTTCCAGCCGAGTGGATTTTTTTGTTTTTGTTTTGTTTTCCCTGAAAAAGCTTGCCTGCCTACCTTCTACCTGGCACTGAGAACAAACCAGGCTTCCAGGCTCTCATAGCAGCTGCAGATGGGAGCCAGAGGAGCGGCAGCCCTGGCCACTGACGCAGCTCTCATCAGCCCCGGGCAAGGGCTCTGGGGACGGGGTGTGTGTGCAGGGAAAGGGTTGTTAGAGGAAAGAAAGCTGGAAGCTGGAAATTAGAGGCTAGTCTTAGGTTAAGGTGCTTGTGACTTTAGATAACCTATTTCTTCCCTATGATATATAACTTAATCTAACCATTATACATCTTCTACTCTTCTGTACTCTTCAAGAAGAACATGTTTCTGCCTATATTTATAGGCTGTCTCATATATATATATATATATATTAATGTAACTGTTAAGTCAAACAAGCATGATTAATGGACTGCAGTCAATAAAGCAACTCAATTTTTGTCTTCTAGTCTCTCAGTTTTCTCTATGGTGCCAGTTGTTCTTTTGTCCCTGGGTGAACTCAGGCAGGCCCCAAGTCTTCTTTGGACCCTTTTAGGTGTCAAAAGACAGCCAGTTACAATTATTACAATGTTCCATCCTAGATGATAATCAAAACTTTGAACTTAAAGTTGTGTCTTCTCTTTTCTTTCAGCTTGGACCTGCTTCAAACAGGAAACCTACAGTTTCATTCCTGGGGAATGAAAGCATGATCACCTTCTCTCTTTCCTGTTACCTTCTACTTGCATTCACTGTGGGCTCCACATCTGTGCGCCCAGCTGGATAACTGGCCTCTGTGAGATTAGAGCATGAGGGGGGAGGAAAGGCAAAGAGGTAAGGAAGTTGCTACTTATCTCATACTGCTGTGATTAATCTGATACATTCTCTTGTGGGGACACTTTCAAGAGTTTTTCAGAGAATTCACCCTCATCATTGGGAATCTGTACCTTGCAGTTCTCTTATGTGTCCAAGTGCACCTCTCTTTTTAGTTGCTTCTTTGCTTTCTCCTTGGTCCTTAGGACCCTAACAATACTTTCAGCTTCCCCTTGTCGAGGTCTCTTTGTTTAATCAAATTTCCCTCTTGGAAAGGACTTAAAATGACCCTACATGGATACTCTTAGTGGTCCACATCTGCTCCATAGAAAGTACTCACACATTCTTTTTACCTTAATAAATTGTGGGGGTGGGGGTGGGGTGTGGGGTGAGGGCAGATTGTTCGCAACCAAGCAAGTCTTCCTTTGCTCTGCTGTCTAACTAGCCAGCCCACCTATTGCCCTTTAGAACATCCAGGTGGAAATCAGACCTGAGCCCTTTGCTCCCTAAACTGCAAGAGCCATAGACACATGGAGTGATCTCCTTAAAGCAGGGGTTCTTAACCCTTACTGTTCCACGAACTCCTTTGCCAGTCAGGTGAAAACCACGGACCCCTTACTAAGTCCACACTATACTGTGTATACTGGTTAAGAACCCAGCTTTAAAGCCTCTTTTCACTGGAAGCCAGGAGGAGGAACTCACAGCTCAGCTCTCTTTGGAGAAATCCTCCCTAAAAACTCTTTTCAGAGATCCTCGCTAACTCTTACTCCTGAAGCTTTTATACACTCAATGTGTGAAAGGTTTAAGAGTTGTCTGACTTGTTTTCTTTGTAAATTCTTGGTTTAATTCAATTTGCTACATATTGTGCCTCAGCTGAAATGTCTATTTTAACATCTGTAATAAGATATCACATGTTTATTCAACTAGCTTTAAGCTCCCACTAGACCAGGGGTTCTTAACAAGCAGTCTATGAGCTTGAATTGAAATTCAAAAAAACATTGTTCTTGTGGGGACTTGTTGGTGCGGATGTGATATATTTATTAAATAATACACATCTGGACTTAGTAAGGGGTCCTTGGTTTTCACCTGACTGGCAAAAATGGTTAAGAACTCCTGCACTAGACCAATGCTGTCCAATAGAAACATAATGCAAGCCAATAGGTAATTAAAAATTTTCTAGTAGCCAGATTAAAAATAGAAAAAGAAACAGGTGAAATTGATTTTAATAATTTATTTAACCCAATATATCCAAAGCATTACAATTTCAATATCCCATGAATATTAAAAAATCATTGAGGTGTTTTACATGCTTTTTTTTTCATGAAGTCTTTGTATTTTACACTTATCCCATATCGTAATTCAGACCAGCCACATAGCAAGTGCTCAGGTGACTTGTGGCAACTGTAATGGACAATAAAGCTTTAGTTTGTAAGCTCTACAGGCAAAGTTCATGTCTGTCTTCTTCATTGCTATATACCACCTTGCTTGGCACATTGTAGGCATTCAATATTTGTGGGATTAAACTTAAATATAATTGAAAGAATGAAGAAATTATCAAGGGAATTGTTCAATGGCTTCCCACAACACTTACAGTCTAAATCATTCAATTTTGCAGGTAGTTTACCCACAGTCTGTAATTCACTTATTCTGCAATCATTACACTCCATGAAAGTGGGGTGTCTCTGTTTTGTTCACTGCTATATCCCCTGAATTAACCCCAGTTCCTAGTATTGTGATATAGAGATTCATGCATTCAGTAAATTTTTATTTAGTGCCAACTCTGGGCCAGTTACCCTTTTAGTGGCTGGGGGCACAGTGAATAACAGTGATACGATCTCTATCTTCAGGGACTCACAGACAGTAAAAAGTAACAAGAGCTTTGAAGGAAATAGATGAAGTGATAGGGCATGACTGGGGGCAGAAGGGCAAGAGGGTAGGGATGAGAAGTAGTCTTGTGAAGAACTGGGGGAAGGGCAATCTGATCGCGTCTTTCCACAGTCCTACAAGCTTTCCACATTTCAGCCACATTGCCCTTTCCAATTCTCTAACACCCTAAGTTCATTTCTACCTTTAATGTTGCTGTTTTCTATGCCTAGGTTTCTCTCTTCCTTGCTCTTCTAGAGCTGGTGTCGGTTCAAATGCCATTTCCTCAAAGAGGCCTTCCCTGACCACCTACCTACCTACCAGGCTCACCACCCCAGTCCCTCTCCATCATATCACCATATTTTGTTTATTTTCTCAATTCGAAATGATCTTACTTCATCTGTTGCCTCCCACACCAGAAGAAAAGCAGAGATTCTGTTTTGACAATTGCATTATTTTGAATAGGCTCATAGTCTAGATGAAGTCTGGAAAGAAGAGAACTCTGTCTGCAGTCTCTGAGAAGAAAGATGGGGTTAATGTATATGGAAGTTCTAGTTCCTTTGAAAATTTACACCTATGGACCATCTTATTGGATAAAGAGGCATAAACTTTTCCATATAACTTAGGGTGTTCATGGACCACATGAAGACATTAAAGGACCCCAGGTTAAAAATTCCTGTAGAAATGGGAATCCCCACAGCAACACAGGAAGGTAAGTGTTAAATGAAATAATGCATGAAGGGCCTTTAAAGAACTAGGACAGCTGCCTGGTTGAAGGGTAGCACTGGGGAAGGAGAGTCCGAAGAATTCCTGGAAGCCAACTTCTCTCCTAAATACCGCCGCCCGGCGGTTGCTGTGGACGCTTTCCTTCTCCAATCATCGCGCGGCTTGTTAGGCTGTGCGGCGCCTCGTGGTTGCTGTGGCAACGGATGGCAACAGCTCTGAGACCTGGAAGGCTACAGAGGAGTACTGGTGGCTTGGAGCTGTGTAGCGAACCCTTTAGCTGCGGCGTCTGTGAGTAGGACGCGGGGTATGGGCGGGGAACGGGAGTGGAGTTGTTGGGCGACCCGAAGTGGCCCGGGGTCGGAGATCCTCGCAGAGATCGTGAGGGTCGAAGTGCGAGGGTCACGAGGACTGGCTTGGGGTCGCCTCCTCGCGTTTATGCCCCTCGTCTCGGGAGGAACTCCAAGGGACTCCCCAGGTTTTCCAGATCTCTCCCCCATCTCCCCTCGCCCCCTTCTCCTACCCGGGTTAAAGTAGCGGGACCTTGGATTTCCGTTTGTGAAATTCCCTGGCCGGAGACATTGCAAGGAGCAGACATTAGCCCGAAGGACATAAGTCCTGAGCATTCATCTTGGTTTTAACTTCATATTAGTTAGCCTTGAGGCCTTGAGCAAATAATTTTCCTTATTTCTTCATAGGAAAATGGGGTGCCACGCCCCTCGTCCTCCCTTGCTCCACCCTCCCATTCCAGTCCCCGCTTCCTTTGCAGGATGATTGTGAAGATCAAATGTATGACCAATACATCATATATATATTTTAAGCTTGTGGTCTCATTTCGTTCTCATAACAGTCCTGTTATGAGAACGACGGTAATGATTAACCCGTCTTTACCCTTGAGCAATGTGGGCTGAGAAAGTGCCCCCTGATGAGGGCCGGTGAGTGACCGCGAGGGCTAGACCAGATTTTTTTTGTTGACGCTGAGCACCACCCATGCTACCCACACAGGGTCTTCTCCTCTATGTGTGCTCACCCGTTCACGTTGGCTTTCTTGCTCCCTGCCTCTGCTGGGTCCTGTCTTTTACATTTCAGAATCTTTTAAACGTATGTAGTTTATTTCTCTTTTAATTCACTCCTTAAAGTAATCGAGGTCCTGCTTAATGTCTAGTACTAATGTATGTGTTTTGCAAGAAAAATATACTGAGAGAATCTGTACCCTTGATGAGCTCACACATGAAGTTACCTCTTACTCCATGCTATAGTCAATGCCTGAGGTCAAAGTTGAACACAGTCAGAAATACTCCTCCTGAAAATCCCTTAAGTCATCCTCCAGCAATCCAATTCAGAAATCGAACCATTGAAATTTTTTAATTCTCGGAATATCTATGCAAATTTCGTAAAATTGTAACTCATTGAGTTTTCCTGTTACCAGCATAAATTATTCTTTGTTCTCTTTTCTTTGTTCCTCCACATTTTGCCATGACCTTCATTTAATGCTTTAATTTCTTCCTTGAGAATGTTGAGGAGGCTGTCACCATTGATGAAACTGACTGTGAGACCAGCATTTTCAGGACTACCATATTATTCTCATTCTGCAGCACAGGTCTACTGAGTTGGAATAGCAAAGGCAATCACCCAAATGAGTTTAAAAAGTTATTGTTCTGTCCTTTGATATAGCTAAGTGTATATCTCTATATATTTGAAATCCCATCATTCCCATTGATGGGATCTTACTGTAGAGATTTACTTGTACTGCATGCTCATCAACATTTGATATTATCAGTATTTAAATTTTTCTCTTTTGATGGAAAAAGAATGATTATCACTTCTTTAAATTTTCATTTTCTTGATTACTAGTGAGGTCAAACAGTTTATATTTATTGGCTATTGATAATACCTTGTCTGTGAATTGCCTATTTTTATCTTTGTCAGTTTAAAAAATTTGACTGTCTTTTTGTATTAATTTGTAGGGGTATTTTATTTACTCTGGGTATGAATACATAGTCTGTAATGTTGAAATAGAATTTAAATTAATAAATTTCTCCCCAGATGTTCTTAACTATTTTTTTCAAGTCAGGTTATTGTCATTTAATTTTCATAAAATAAAATTCACTCTTTTTAGTTGTATAGCTCCATGAGTTTTGAAAAATACATAGAGGGGAGTAGATGTGGCTCAAGCAGTTAAGCTCCCACCCTCACATGGGAGGTTCTGGGTTTGGTTCTGGTGCCTCCTGAGAAAAGCAAAAACAAACAACAAGCAAAATAAAAGAAAAAAAACCAACCCAGGGAAGCCGATGTGGCTCAGTGGTTGAGCACTGGCTTCTCATGTATGAGGGGTTCAATCCCTGGTCCCTGGTTAAAAAAAAAAAGAAGAAAAAAAAAAAAAAAAAAGAAAAATTATATAGAGTCATGGAATCACCACCACAAAATATACAGAATATTTCCATCAGTTCAAAAGTTCCCCTGTTCCCAGTTCTGCTCAAGTCCCTTCCCCCAGTGCCTGGCACCTAAAGATCTGACTTCTGTCTCTATAGTTTTGTCCTTTATGCCCCAGAATATACTATAAATCGATTCATAAACTACATAGCCCTTTTTGTCTGTCTTATTTTATTAGCAAATTGCTTTTGAGATTTATCAATGTTGTTACATGTAACAGTAGTTCATTCTTTTTATTGCTGAATAATATTCATTTGCATGGATATACCACAAGTTAATGGACATTTGGGTTGCTTCCAATTTTTGATGAGTATAAATAAATAAAGCTACTATAAACATTAAGGTACAATCTCTTATCAATATCTGTTACTTATTTTGGATAAATACCTGGGAGTGGGATTTCTGGATTATATGGCAAGCTAATGTTTAATTTTATAAGTTTATTCATTTCTTTTGCCCATGTCTTATTCAGTTGTCTTCTTATTGATTTGTAAAATGTGTTTTTTTAAAAAACCATATTTCTGGATACAAGTCAAATAGTTGATTTGCAAATATTTTCTCCCAATCTGTTGCTTGTCATTTCCTTAAAGGTGTCTTTTGAAGCCAAAAATTTTTTTTTAATTTTGATGAAATCCAATTTATCAATTTTTCTTTTATGGATTGTCATTTGGTATGATATCTAAAAGCTCTTTTTAGGTTTTACATTTTAGGTCTAGTATGTATTTTGATTTAATTTTTGTATTTGGTGTTAGGCAGAGTGTTTTTGGGTTTTTTTTCCCCCATAGAGATGCCCCATTGTTCCAGCCTCATTTGTTGAAAAGAATAACCTGGGCACCTTTTTCAAAAATAAATTTACATGTGATGTAATGTTAAACCAGAAAATATTTAAATCTGTAAGAGATTTAAATCTGTAAGAGATGTTGCTGAGATTTGTTTTGATTCTTGATATTAATGACTACACATTAGAAATTGGCATACTGATACAAAACGCTATATCCAGCACAAACTCATTACTTATATAAAAATTATAAAAATATTAATCTCTATAATCCTCTTCTTTCATAAATCTTCCTTAAAGATTCTGAAAGAGTGTGTGTACTATTTGTATTATCTACTCCTTAAATGTTTGATGTTCATAGTTTTTAAACTTCGTTGACTCTAAAAAGGAAGTTTTAAATTTAATGTAGTTAAGTATAGCAATCTTTGCTTTTGGGTTTTGCTTCTTATTAAAGCATATCTTCCCTATATTGAAGTTATAAATATATTTTATTTTCTAGTACTTTCAAAAACAATTAGGTATTTAAGCCATCTTGAATTAGTTTTTTGAAAAACTTGAGTGATATAATTTTATTTTCCTTAAATATACTCAGTCATTCCAACAAGTTTTAAAAAATATAGTACACTACTTTGGCATGCCAATTTCAACATTTATTAAATTTTCATATGTAGATTTATCTATTTTGGTTTCTCCCATTTCGTTTCATTACTTTATATTCATTTACCCTGGTTACAGTATAACCCTTTAAAATTACTAAAGCTTTTTGATATATGGTAAGGCAGATATAGCCTTTTAAAATTGTTGTTTTTCAAAAATTCCTTAGCTATTCTTGTCCATTTTTTTCCCCCAGGTGAATTTAAAATCACGTTTTCTAGTTAAAAAAAAAACTTTGGATTTTGAATGGAATTCGTAAGAATAGATTTTGGATTTTATCAAATGCCTTTTCAGCATTTATTGAGATGATCATATTATTTTTCTTCTTTATTCTTTTTATATAGAAGATTATATTAATGTATTTTGGATGGGAAACTTATCTTGCATTCCAGGAATAGACCTACTTTACTATATTCTTTATTTCTCTAAATTTGGTTTTCTAATAATTTGTCTAAGATTATTAATTCTTTTCATGATAGAGTTTGTCTTGTAATTTCCCTTTTATGTTTTTGTCACCTTTGAGTTTAAAGTGTATGCTGTGGAATGTTGAGTTATGTACTTCCCCTAACACATGTTCTTAATCTTAATCCATTCTTGTGTATTTGAACCCATCTGAAATAGGACCTTTTCTTTTCTTTTCTTTTTTTAAAGACTTATTTATTTACATCCATTTGTTACATCCCCTCCCCCATTTTTGCTGTTTTGTGTCCATTCACTGGCAATTCTCTGTGTCTGTTTCCTGTCTTCTCTTCTCCTCCTTCTCTTCCTGTCTTCACTGGGATTTGTCCTGGGAACCTCTGATGTGGGAGAGAGGCGTTCTGCCACCTGCGCCACCTCAGTTCGTGGTTTTTTGGTGCGTCTTGTCTTGGCTCTCCCTTGTGTCACTCTTCTGTTACATCAGCATCTTGCTGTGTGGCTTGGCGGGGCCTGACAGTGCTCCCGCTTGGAGGGCCTGGGGACTCACCCACGCACGGGGCCTGGTGGCCCATGCCTTCTATATTTTTTCTTTATTTTTACTGGGAGGTCCCAGGGATTGAACCCAGGTCCCTCCAATGGGAGATGGGCGCCCAACCATTTGAGCCACATCCACCCCCCAGAACCTTTTAAAGATGTTATTTTTAGTCAAGGTGTGACCCAACTGAATGAGGTTGGGCCTTAATCCTATTACTGGGGGTTTTATAAAGAGAAAGCCACTTGCAGGAATCAGGAAGCCAGAAGTCAACAGAATAAGAGAAAGGAGAGGAAATCTCCATGTTATGGGAAAGGCACTGAACCCAGGGATTACCAGCAGCCAGCCCTACAGCTCCACAGCCTTCAGGGAGACAGCATCGCCTTGTGATGCCTTGAGTTTGGACTTCTCCAAGCCTCAAGAGACAACAAATTCCCATAGCTTATGCCAACCCATTGTGTGGCATTTGTCACAGCAGCTAAGGAAACTAATACAGCGGCCTAAATTGAGTTGAGAAATATTCTCTTTTTTTAAGAGTTTCTGGAAAAATTTATTTAAGACAAAATATTTTTCTTCTTAAATGTTTGATAGTATTTACAAATGAAGGCATCTGGGCCTGGAGGCTTTTTTTTTTGTGGGAAAAAAATTTAAATTAGTGATTTTTTTAAGCAGATATAGGATTCTCTGATTATCTTTTCTTGTGTCAGTTTTGGTAAAGATTTTTTTCCTTGGAATTTGTCTATTTTAGCTAAAGTTTCAAAGTTATTTTCATAGAGTTGCTTATAATATTCGAATATATTATTAAAAAGCTTTATTGAGGTATATTTTTGTGCAGAAAATTCCACATATTTAAAGTCTACAGTCTGATGAGTTTTGGCACATGCATATGCCTATGAAACCATCAGCACAATCAAGATAATGAACATTTTCCTCTCCTCTATTGTTATTACCTTTTGTACTCTATGCAGTTAATATACTATTTTACATTGTCATTGGTCTTGACTTAAAGAGAATTAATTTTTATAGAGATTAAAAAATGATGAAAAATGTATTTTATATTTACCAACACATTTATTATTATTTTTTAACATTTCATTCCTTTTAGCAGATCCAAATTTCCATTAGTTATCATTTTTCTTCTGGCTGGAGAACTTCCTTTATTATTGCATGAAATACAGGTCTGTTGACAATGAATTCGCTTAGGTTTTGTTTGTTGAAAAATTCATTATTTACGTTTTAGTTTTGAAGCATATTTTTACTCATTATAGAATTCTGGAGTGACTTTTTTTTCTTTCAGTATTTTAAAGATGCCATTTTATTGTCTTATGGCTTGTGAGAATTCTGGTATTATTCTTATCTTTGTTTTGTCTTGTAATGTGTCTTTTTTCCTCTGGCTACTGTTAAGATTTTTAAAATTCTTTAGAACTGGTTTTCAGCAATTTGATTCTGATGTGCCTTGGTACGGTTTTGTTTATGGTTTATTTGGCTAATAATTTATCGAACATTTTAGAACTATACCTTACAATCAGGGATCAAGCTGGGGAGGCTCAAGCTGCCCTCATTGCCCCAAGGACCAATGAAGCTTCTCCCAACTTTTTCCTTTGCCAGGGGTAGGGACCGAGCCACCACTGTGTGGAATAATCCAATTCATGCAGGCTTAGACTGTACTTGCCCAGAAAGACTGATGAGGCTTTACGCTCCTTTCTCCCCTGCCTAGGGTGGGAATGGAGCTGCAGATGTGGGCAGCAATCTATGCAGCGCAGGTCCAAGATGTCTGCAGCTGCCCCGGTAGATTTCCGAGTATTCAGTCTGTGCCAGCTAAATGTACCTGTAGTTACCTGGATAGGTTGGTGCAGGGTCTGTCAGCTTCCTCCCTGCTAGAGGTGGGACTGAAGCCTAGGCTAGGCTGCAGGCCAATCTGGGTGAAAGAAACTGGTCTGTACCTTCACTGTGATTTTCAGTCTGCCCAGCTTCCCCTCATGCTGGGGGTGGAGTCAAAATGGCGGCTACCAGCCTCCTTCTGACTTGGAAAGGCTCAAACTTTAGCTGTTCTTGGGGTTATACTTTAGCCAGCCGAATTTACTAATCAGTAGCTGAAGTTGGTGGCCAACTGTCTCTTCCTCCCCTGTTTTTGGGAAGTGGAGCTTCCAATTCCAGCTGCGGAAGAGCTCCCGAGGCGGCTCGTGCCGCCAGTGGAGGATGGGCACCGGCCTCCAGGGCGTGGAGTGCTCTACTTAGGAATCTTCTCTGCAGATGGGCATCTCCTCCTTCCATTCTTTCAGGGATGCTGCAGGATGCACTTCTGGTCTCCTGGAGCCCTGGAACAAGTGCTCTAGATAGCTCTGGGTGATTACTAACTGCCCTGTAGCAGGAGCTGATTCTAAGGAGCCCCTTACTCTGCCACCATCTTGCTGGTTATCTCACCTTGAATATTTATGTATGGTGTAAAATGGTGGTGGAATCTTGATTATGTATCTCCAGTTGTTCAGCACTATTTTATTGAAATGTCCATATATGCTCTTTCTCCAATGTTCTTTACCTGCTATTACTGTCATAAATCAAGTGTCTCATAATCTATAGAGCTATTACATGAATTCTAATTTTTAATTTTTAAAACCAAGTAATAAATAATATTTATTGCTTTAATACAGTGTTTATTTAGTCTTACTCATATATTTACTACTTTCCTTCATCTTCAGTGCTTTTTGCATCTCATTCTTTCCATCTTGATTTGTACTTCTTCCACCTGAAGTATACATCTTTAAAATCCTTTAATGAAAGTTTGCTAATTGTGCTCTCCCTCTTTCTCTCTCTCTTTTCCCTCTCTCTGAAAATTTAATTTCTCTTCATTTCAGAAAGATATTTTCACCAATTTAAGTTTTAGGCTCCCAGCACATTGTAGATTTCTTTTTGCTTCCACTGTTGTCTTTGAGAAGTTTGCTGTTAGTTTAACTCTTGCTACTTTGAAAATAATCTTTTCCTTCTCTCTATTGCTTTTTAAGGCTTTTTTTCGTTTTGGTATTCTACAGTCTTATTGTGATGTGTCTAGATGTGCATTTCTTTTTATATATCTTGCTTCATAGTTATGGGTTTTCTTGACTCTGTATATTATTTTTTTTCATCAGATCAGGAAAATTTGCAGTCATTATCTCTCCAATATAATCATTTAAATTCTATACCTTTCCCTCTAAGGATTGTTTTAGTTTACCCCACAAATTTTGACATGTTGTGTTTTCATATTCCTTCAATTCAATATAATTTCTAATTTCCTTTGTAACTCCCTAGTTTACCACTGAGTTATTTAGAAGTGCATTCATTTCCAAATATTTGTGGTTTTCCAGATAGATCTTTCTTTTGATTTCTAGTTTAATTTCATTTAATCAGCAAAGATACTTTGTATGATTTCTGTTCTTTTAAAATTTGTTAAGGTTTATGGCTTAGGATTTCATACATCTTGGTGAATTTCCCATGGACATGTAAAAGAATGTGTATTCTGCAATTGTTGGACTCTTCCTTTTCCTTTATCATTTTTTTGACAGAAGTGCATACAATTTCACAATTTTGTGTTTTTATTTCACTTTTTAACTTGGTCAATTTGAGCTTCATATATTTTAAAGCTAAGTAATTAGTGCATAAAAAATTATAATTGAATTCTTAGTGAATTGACCCTTTTTATCATTCAAAAAAGTCAATCTGAATCTCTAGTAATATTTCTTGACTTACATTCTACTTTGTTACTACAAATATAGCCACACCAGCTTTCTTATGCTAAATGTTTGCATGGTCTATATCGTTTCCCATCCTTATATTTTCACACAGTTTGTATCCTTGTATTTAAAGTGGGTCTTTTAAACAGCATATAATTGAATTTTGGTTTTTTATGCAGCTTGATAACTTTTATCTTTTAAATTGAATCTTTATTTCATTTAATGTAATTACTGATATAAATGGGTTTAGGATTATATCTTGCATTTATTATTTAATTTTTCCATTATTCTTTCTCCATTCCTGACTGCTTTTGGATAAGGTATTTTTTATATTTTTAACTCATATTTTCTTTTTATGTATACCTTTCTTGTATAATATTTTTAATAGCACCTTAGAGATTACAGTATTCATCCATGACTTATTGGTTTCCTTTATATTAGTACTTTTACCATCTTTTTTTTTTTTTCCCTCACAGTACTGGCCACATGTTCCTAAAATTTATTGAGCCAACTTATTGTGTGCTAGGCAATATACTAAAGTTTTGGCATCACATATAATATTGTAATCCTCACAATAACTCAACAAGGGAAACGAGTCCAAAAGATTGGAATTGTTAATCCCACTGAACAAGAAGAGAAATTCAAAGAACTAGAGTCTAAATGGACTTATTCCTCTACCACCCGAAATCAACCAAATCTTCCATTATTCATTTTAAAACACAGTGCTGAACACATGGTAGTTTCTTATTATTAAAATGTGTGTTGAAAAACAAATATTAACTATTCTATATTCTATCCACTAAGCCCAAACTGGGTTTTCCCTAAAGCTCAAAAAGCATAGAAAGCTCTTAGATGTATCAGAGATTATAAGTTCATGCTTCAAAATCGAATCACTTACATGAATGCTAGTGTCCTCTTGCAGGATAAAAATCTTAAAGGGGGGCAGGGGGAAGCAATAGTTGAAGCAACGGTACCATCCTCTGAATAATGTAAGGATATTACAACAGTTTAATTCCATTTGCATCTCTTCTGCCTTTTGTTCTATTGTCTTTTGTTTTACTTCTTCATATGTTGAAAACCCCACAAGAAAGTTATTATTGCTTTAATTAGTCAATATTAATTTTTTGTTGCTCTTCATTCCTTCCTGCCATTTCATGCTTCAATCTGGGATCATTTTCCTTAAGCCTGAAGAACTTCTTTAGTATTTCTTTTAGTGTGGGTATGCTGGCAACAAATTCTTTCAACTTTTGTTTGTTTGAGAAATTATTTTGCCTTCATATTTGGAGAATATTTTCACTAGTTGTAGAAATCTATTGCCATTTTTTTTCTTTCAGCACTTTAAAGCTTTCATAGATTTGTTGAAAGTCAACCATCAATATTATTGAAAGAAATGTGTTTTATCTCTGGGTACTTTTCAGATTATATCTTTTGCTTTAGTTTTCAGCTGTACAACGATGTGACTAGGTGTTGTGTGTTTGTCCCATTCTTCCTTTTCTTTCTGAAATGACAATTACATGGTTGTTAGACCATTTGACTGTGTACCATATCTCCTAATGTATCCTTTTAAATCTGTGCTTTATTTAAACATTCTCTATTAACTTGTCTTTGAATTTACTAATTCTGTCTTCTGTGTTCAGTCTACAGTTAAACCTTAATGTCAGATATGGTATTTTTTAGTTCTAGAATGTGAATTTGATTCTGTTTCATAGTTTTCTTATCTAAATTGAAATTCTCCATGTTTTCATTCATTTTATCCATCTTATTCTTTATCATATTTAAAATAGTTATTTTAAAGACCTGCCTCCAACACCTAGATAATCTGTTCTGCTTTTGAAGATTTTGAGGTTAGTTTTTTCGGATATTGAATTTCTCTCACATGTCTTGAGGGGGACACTTGCGCTGTGTTTGTTGCTGATCCTTTCCTTTATCTTACCTTGAGTTCTAAGCACCAGGAGACTATGGGAAATTTCATTCTGACTTTTAAATTCAACCTCAGAATTCCCATGCTGCCTTAGTTCTCAGCAAATTACCCATAGGGTAAGTTAGCTTTGGTTTTCTAGATACCTGCCTGTCATGCCAAAATTTACAACCATTGAAAGTTCTGCTGGTTTCTCTTTCACCTTAAGAATCCCTCTGCCCATGCCAAGCTCTGTCCTCTAACTGTACCTAGAATTAGCAAATGTTCTCAGAGAAGAAAATGACCAGTTATTTCAATTTATGGAGGATGGACTTTTGAATTTTATTTTTAGTCCATGTTTCTTCTGTGGTGCTCTAATGTCTTTAAAAATATGACTTTTGTCATTTATCTCTGCTTTTTAGTTGTTGAGGCAGGTGTGAAGGCCTGCTTCTATCAACCACATTTTACTTAAGGTTGGAAGCACCATTCACTGAGTTTTAAATTTTAATTATTTTAATTTTGATTTCTAGAATTTCTTTTTGGTTTTCTTTCTACTGTATGTTTTTGCTGGTTCTTGTTCATGATGCTTTTTCCACTCTCTTAATGAAAAATTATTTGACTGTGAGTTGCATATTTACCTTGGAAAATTATTTGTGGGATTTCTTTGAAGACTGAGGCAAAGGTGCACCTCTCTAGAGAGGACTGGAATTTGCTTCTGCTAAGTACTTAGAGGCAGTACTTGTCTAGGTTGACTTTAAAGTATAATCATACCTTGAGAATTTTGGAGCTCATAGGAAATATGAATATGGGCTGCAATACCGTAAATCACTGGTTTGTGATTCCAACCTTCAGGTAATTTTTTTTTTTGTTTTTAATCTCCATTTTCTGTTTAGTGCCAAGGAAATTTCCCTTGTGTGGGAATGGGGAAATAGAGTGGGTTCATATTCAGTTCAACCTTTCTCTCCCAATTCCATTCCCCTGAGGTAACCACTTTTAGTAACTCGTGTATTGCTTTAATTATTGACAGTGTCAGAGTAAATATTATATGAAATTTCAATGTACTGATTGTATATGCATGTGGCAAAGATGGAAAATTTTAGTTTTACCATATGTCAACTGAAGAATGTATACATTCAGACTAGAGGGTAGAATATATACATTCAGACTAGAAGGTATTTTATTTTTATGTAAAGTGGGTATAATAATTTTAATTCTGTATTACATTTAGAGGTGTGAAAAATAAATGGATGTCTGAAAAGCTCCTCAGAAAATGATACTTGTAAGGTGTTATTCTATTTTGCATTTTGTTCATGGGCCAAATTTAGAATTATTCTGGGGAAGGCATAATACTTCTGACTTGTGTGTTAGAATGATTCATGAAAGCACTAAGTAGAGGGAAGTTATTATCCATTATTAATTAGTGATAGAGTTTCAACAGGCCTCAAGAATAGTTGTGAGAATTTTTCTCCACTTTAGACGCAAAAAAAATTTAGAACATGAAAATTCTCATAAAGTTGGACAGAAACCCACACAGCCTTTTGGTATCAAAACCACACTTTAATTGGTACATATTTGGGATTTGTGTAAAGTAGGGATGCTTGTGCAGACCTTCAAATTTATGTCTATGTTCATCTTTTTTGGAGACAGTGTTCATAGCCTTTATCAGATTCTCAGTGGGACTCACATAGAGACCACTGATTGAGAACAAACACCTTTCAGAAGGCAGTGGAGTGTAGAAAGCTTGATCACAGTTGCCATCATTAACAATGAAGAAGCCGCCCTTTCCTGAGGGTGGCCTCTTCCTCACAGAGTGATTTATTCCCGAATCTATTTCCTCCTTAACACCGCAGAGGCATTTAGCATTTGACTGCTTTTTGTACAAAATGTCTTAGCGAGGGTGATGGGGGCTTGAAATAAGGCCACAAAATAGTTGTAGGGCCATGGGTGGATTTCAGGTCGGGTAGAGCTGGATAAGTGAGGAATTGATGCATTGCAGAATGTCTCGAATGCAATTTAATTTTCACATTTCTTTAAGCATTTTTTAGGCCTCATATTTATCCCCTGAGGTGGTAAGGAGGAAAAGAGGACTTAATTTTAATGTTCTGTGCTTGAATGAAGGGCTTGTCAAAAAATGCATGATATTGTTAAAGTGGTGATCTTCATCTTAAAAATGCATGCTGAAAAGTCAAATTGGTTGACTTTAGTGAAAAATTAGTGTGAAATGACTAAGAAAGAAATCTCTTGTAGTTTCACTGGCAGTTCATAAATCTGCTGTATTGTATTTTTAAAATGGCATTTCCTTGCTTTAACAGGCTTTCTAAAAGGTTCTGAATGTAAGTTTGCCCAATAACATTATGATATGTCTGCATCTGTGTCTGCTTTTATTTCTTTAAACGACTGTTGTGAGCCCAAGTTAAATAACTTTGCCTAATTCTATGTTCTCTACAACTATGTTGTTGATGCTTGTTTTTATTATAAACAATCCACCCAAATTTGCAGCAAGTGGCTTTGAAAAATCCGTAATTAAAATAAATTTCAAGGTTAAGCTATTTTTATTCAAGCCTGAAAACAATCACCAATACTAGTGGCTTTTAAAATAACAACAGTGTGGTTAGCATATTTCAAAACCAACAAGGCAGAAACTTGTGTTTAGGAGAGAAAAAAAAATTTAGTCTTGCAATACTTAGGAATGTTCCTTGCAATTAATTACAGGTGCAGGTTTTATATGAAACGTCAAAGATTTTGATGGGAGGTGGGAAAAAGGGGGCTCTAAAGCTATATTTCATTTTTGTTATAATATGTCGCTTTCAGAGGAAATTAAGGTTTAATAAAAAGGAATAACAGGGGAGAATGCAATCTAAGAATACTAATTAATAACCTTAGCCCTACCAGAATGAGATTCTGTAATAAATGGTAGGTTTTCAGTTGCTAAATCATGAAATATTGCAGAGAGGGAAAAGGCAACACATTCTTTCACAGTATGGTTTGGTACGTTAAAACTGTCAGTGATAGGGAAGTTTTGCACTTGTTAATCACTTGTGTTTTTACATCGCAGTTTGTAATTACAATGAAACAGATGGCTTCTAAAAAGATAGTGTGTTCTTAGCAATTAAAGCCATGGCAAGCAGCTTTTCCTCCTCCCCAACATACAATTAAACTGAATAGAATCACACAGCCCTGTGGCTTCTTCTGAGGAAAGGTTCTGTGCAGATTCAAGTAGATTGGTATTCTGTTCCTAGCCCTATCATCTTGACCCCCGCACAACTGGGAGCTTTGCAGCTGGCAAAGCACTTACAAACATGGGTTTTATGAAGTAGTTACTCCTTCTCTGCTTTCTTACCAAATCCTCTTCTTGCCACACAGGAATTGAGAGAATATGCTTTAAAATGAGGTCTTTGAAACAACTGCTAACAGCCATTGGATGTGTCTAAGAAGGCAGTCTAAATTTAGGGCTGAGGAAAATAAAAAAAAAATTTTTCTTATTCAGGAAAACTAATGTTGGCATGTTTGCTTGGGGAAAAAAAAAGACAAATTTTGCCCTTTTATTTTATGGTTTTAATCTAAAGAATATAGAATTTGAGTTCTAGGGAAACCAAATTCTTACCTTATTTTCTTTGATTCCTATTATACCAAATTAACCCCAGGAGATTTTTCAACAAGGACTCAGCACCTCAAGAAATATTTTATCAGTTGAAATAAGGTTTTGTGGATAATGATCCTGTTCCTTAAACCAGATCTTAGTAGTGTTAATGGCTCTCCCCAGTAAAAGTGGAGCTTGAGCCCGTGGTGGTATGTTCACAGATGAAACCTTGGCAATAAGTGTTTTGTTTGCATGAGCATGAATAGGCCAGGGTACATGTTCAATGATTTTAGGTACAGGCTTTTGTGTCCACAAGTAAGCAGTTATTTGCTGGTGCAATTAACCATCTGCACCTTATTATGAGGGTGCAGCTGGCTAATTATGCTCAGAGCCCTAGGGCAGGTTAAACCTCTCATCTGCATAAGAACTGTATTTGAAGCATAGGACACTGACCTTTAACAATTAGTCCTGAAAATTAACTAGTTCAGTTTGAGGTCACTAATCACAGATTTTTCTTTTTTTGGTCCATAAGTGAAAATTATATATGCATAATGGTATTTCTGATTGGGTAAAATAATTAATAGAACAGAACAGTAGGGCAGACATATTATTATGACTCAGGACCTAATGAGATCACAGTTTAGTTCAGATTATTTTGGTTCCTCATTTTGGAAAAGTGGCACGTCAATATGGATGTACATGTATTTGTGAACTTGTCTGAATGAATAGTTGGAGCATCATTGAGGCTAAAAATGGGGCAAATTTGTGTATTAGCCATTTCAGTACAGATCATTTTCAGTAATAGTTTCACATTATTCTTGTGATTTACTGAATGGATTGTCTGAGGGAAGAACAACAGCAGAATACTGGAGAGGAGAGTCTTTTTTAAAAATAACTTTATTTTAAATTAAAAATTAAAATAACAGAAAAAGGCAGTTCAACAAGTTATGGAAGCATTACTCCTAAAAAGTTCTGCCCAGGCACTTTTATATCATCTAATTCCAACGACTAACTCATTTGTTCCTCTAGTGTTCAGAAAGATACACAGATGAACATAGATTGTGGAGACTTGCAAGAACCTGTCTTGTAGGTACCTACTACTAATATTTCATGTGCCGTTTCTGTAGGTCTGCTGACTGTAGAACACTTTGTAGGACAAGAGAAGAGACAAAAGTCAAAAGTGGTGTCCAGCATTCACTGACATAGTGGAGAGATCCTTGGGCTTAGACTGAGAGGTAGTGAGTGGGCTGGTTCTGCTACTACCCAGACTACTCCCAGGGCAAATGCCCTAATTCCTATGGGTTCTGAACTCAGTCAGATCTCCCCAAACTAGGACATCTATTTGAAAATATCAATGTTCAGGACCCACTGTAGACCTACTGAATCAGAATCTCTGGGGTAGGGGCCCAGAATGGGTGATCCTGAGATAAGGCTAACTCTGGGAACCACTGGATTATATCATTTTTAAGGTGCTTTTAAAAATAGCTGCTATTTCTAGCTCTTCTTGCACAATTATTTATTTATTAAGCAGTTTTATTAAGATATAGTGACATACCATACAATCTATCCAAAGTGTATAATCAATGGCTTTTAGTATAATTACAATGTTGTGCATTCATCACCACAAAAAATTTTAGAACAATTTCATTACTCCAAAAAGAAAAACTCCACACCCCTTAGCAGTGCTTCACTTCCCCAGCCCTACATAACCACTAATCTAATTTCATCTTTATAAATTGATGGATATTTGCATTTTATATAAATGGCATCATACAATATGTAGTACTTTGTGTCTGGTTTCTTTTTTTGTCTAATATTAACATCTTGTAGTATTAACATACATTTGTTCAGTTTCAAAGAAAGATGGTCTTATGCAATTTTACCCATGTTCATATTTCGCATGCGGTTTTACTATGCTATACAGTTCCATGTTACGTTTTTTAGCTTTCTTTTTAGTAACATACATGATCTTAGACTTTCCCTTTAAACCACTTTAATACCCATATAATAGTACTGCTAGTTACAAGTACTATGTTGGGCTTTCACCTTTTCTATTCATTTTCAAAGATTAACACATATCCTTTCTACCAATTCTGTACAAGTTAACCCTCAGCTTTCCATTCTCTAACCTCATTCTATTTTCTGGTGACCTATTTTGAAGTTACTAACTCCATGAGATTACACAGTATATTTAGTTCATAGTAGTGCAATCATACAGTATTTGTCCTTTTGTGTCTGGCTTAATATTGGCCATTCTAATAGGTGTTTTTTAACAGTATAGTAGTCAAAACAGCATAGTATTGGCATAAAGTCAGACACTTTGATCAACAAAATGAATTGAGAGTTCAGAAATAGACCTGCACTTCTATGGTCAACTGATTTTTTTATAATCCTATCAAGTCCACTTCTCTGGGACAGAACAGTCTCTTCAACAAATGGTGCTGGGAGAATTTTATATTCACAACCAAATCCTGAACAGAAAAGTAACAGAGCTCATGAGAATAAAAGACACAATAGGTGAGATCAAAACCACATTTGAAGCATACAACAGCAGACTCGAAATGATAGAAAAAAGAATAAGTGATACTGAAGACAGAACAGCTAAAATTGAAGAGAGAATAGAACAAAGAGAGAAAAGAATGGAAAAAATGGAGCAGGAGCTCAGAGAGTTGAATGACAACACAAAATGCAACAACATACATGTCATGGGAGTTCCAGAAGGAGAAGAGACAGGAAAGAGGGCAGACAGAGTTTTGAGGAAATAATAGCTGAAAGTTTCCCAATTCTCACTAAAGAAATGAACTTATATGACCAAGAAGCACACTGTACCAAATCAAAATAAATCCAAATAGACCTACTGCAAGACATATACTACTCAGAATGTCAAATTCCAAAGATAAAGAGAAAATTCTCAGAGCAGCAAGGGAGAAGCAAGCCATGACATACAAGGGATGTCGAGTAAGACAGTGCAGATTTCTCTTCAGAAACTGTGGAGACGAGAAGACAGTAGTATGATACAATTGGGAAACTGAAAGAGAAAAACTGCCAGTTGAGAATTCTTTATCCAGCAAAACTGCCCTTCAAATATGAAGGTGAGTATAAAATATTCACAAACAAACAGAAACTAAGAGAGTTTGAAAAAAAAAAAAAATCCACTTTTGAGGGAAATATTAAAAGAAGCCTCAGAACCCTATTAGAGATATAGGTTGGATATACATATTTTTAAAATATTTGTAATGGGAGTGTATATGGCCAGGCCCTGAGAAAGCAACACTCTAAGAATTTCCTAGGTAATATTTACCAACATGATAACTAAAAGAAGAAAAATAGCCCTGTTATGTTCCAGATAGCTCAAGTACAGTGTTACAGTATATAATCCATCTCTGTCACTGGTTTTTATTACTGAATTCTCTTATGACAGCCATCTAATATGAATTAAAAGAATTACATTTGACATTTTAATAGAAGGTAGACAAGCAGAATTTAACACGTAGATCCTAGTGAGAATGTACAAGACAGTGATCAGTGTTGAAAGCACTCTATTGAGAAGGGTCAATCTAGCTTGCTATTCCCTTATTTCTGGGACTTGTCACATCCCTGATGCCTGGTGAAGATTGATGAAAGTGGTAGTCCCTTTCGTCACTGATGTCAGTTGGAGCCATGGAAGGGTGAACACGTAAGTACAAGTTTTCTCTGATGTGTATGACTGACTTTATTAAAGGGATTCTAAACATTTTCTATGAAAAGAAATCTGACTCCCAGGCATTATTTTTTGTCGGAAGGATTTGGTTAACAAATAAGATCAATTTTTTTATAATGTTTGCAAATAAGTGTTAAATTGTTAGTACTTGGAGAAAATGCACATAAGCTGTATCCATTTTCTGTAAAGAATTTTTTTTCAGTAACCTATAGAATTTCATTTTCAAAATAATCTCTTCTGTACTCACACACTCGGTATAACCAGGAATCTTTGGATCCATATGAGCTTCTGTAGTGACCTTGCAACATGCTAATCATATTCAAATATGGATGTGATAATAGCAGAATAATTTGTATGTGGAATTAACTGTTCTAGATTACCTATCCAGATATGCAATGGTTTTTCACAATTTCTAGATTCCCAGGCATTGTAAAACACACTTGCCATCCTTGTTACAAATGAATTAGTCTGCATATTATATGTAAGTATAAAATTTATAAGCTCACTCTCTCCTGTTCTAATATAAATGAGACACTTCCAATTTGCTTGGAAGTATGTAGCAACTTATACCATTGCCTAGTGGTTTTTTGAAAATCTTCCTAATAAACTCCAGGAATCAAGAAATAAATATCAGATAAATTTATGATTCCTAAAAGTATAGCAATTAGAAAAGAGAATGCTAAATTTCAAGTGACAGAAACCTATTTCAATACCACTTAATCAGAACAAGGAATTTATTAGTCCAATTAGGAAACTGAGATGACTCTCAGGATCGAAGGATGAGCTGCAGACACCAGGGCCTCAAAGATCAGAAATGCTCTCAATGCCACTGAGATTTACTCACATTTATCTTTCTTCTCTCCTGCTGTCCACCTACCCATCCATCCAAGCTGCTCACATTTCTCCTTTTATCTACTTGGCTTCGTTTTGAAGAATGCTTCTCCATGTGTGGCAGTTGAGATTATTTTATGAATCCCAAAAAGAGAAAGACTGTTTTTTGAACCAATCAGTTCATGTGGGTGTGATACCCTTTGATTGCATTAAATTTGGTTGAGGGCCCTTTGATTAGATTATTTGATAAGATCAATTTGGAGCTTTTGATTGGACTATATCAGTGAGGCATGCGCCAGCTTGGGTCTCTGCCCTGGCTGGGTCTGATATAAAGGGAGACACACAGAGAGACTGACACAGGCATGGGAAAAGGAAGCTGCCATTTTTGATCCTGCCATGTGATAGCTTAAGCACTAAGCCCCCAAGAGGCTTGGCCCATGGAGTGCTTTGCAGTTCAAGAAGAGATGAGTTCTGCTATATGCCTGATAGCTTGCAGCTGAATGCAGAAAGAAAGTGGAGCAGCCGAGGCTGATAGAGGAGGCCAGGAAAGAGACAAGCCCTATGCCTGGTTACTCACAGCTGAGCTCCGGGAGCTGGGCTCCGAGAAGTTGTGAGCCCAGAGGGGAAGGCTGAGAACTCGGCAGAGATCAGCCATCATCTTGTTTTGCCATGTGCCTGGACAACAAGATCAACATAGCTAACTTTGGTGAGAAAGCACCTCTTATGGTGCCTCAAATTGGATTTTTCACGGCCTTCAACTGTAAGCTTTGACACCAAATAAGTCCCCTTTATGAAGACTAACCCCTCTTCTAGTACTTTGCATCGACAGCCCTCTGTCAAACTAAAACACCATGTGATGTGGAGACAGCTACCAATAGCTTTAAATTCATTTTTGTCCCAGCAAGTCCAAAGAAAGAACTTCTCTTTCCCAATGTCCAGCTATCTTTCAATGGAATGATTCTGATTGGGATTATTAGGGTCACATGCTCATACCAAAGACCAGTCATAGCATAGGAGAATAGGGTACTATGATTGGCCAGGTCTGCCTACCCCTTCTGGCCAGGACAGTGGGTTCTTACTAGTAGAAGGAGAATGAGGTTTGGTGATGATGGAGAGGAAAGTATACTGGACAGCCACAAGAAATCCTTCAAAGAGCATATTGTTAAAAAGGGTTAAAAGATGTTAAAGAATATTCCTAATTGAGAATGCAATCTTGAATCTAAGTAAGATAAATAGGTTTGAGAAAATGATCTACTAAATTCATTACAGTCATATGAGAAGATATATTCTCAAATTAGAAAATCCCGTAGATCAAAAGACTCAATAGAGCACATTAGAGGAAAGAACAATAAAATTAGGGATTGTTGCAAGTGTTAGGGAAAGAAATGAATATACCCAGGATTTTTCTCTGCTTAGATTTCTTCCACAAAGAAGTCACTGAGAAATCGTAGACTGCAGCTTTTTCCTCCCTCACTTCCTTCCCTCCTCCCTCTCTCCCTCCCTCCTTTCCCTAAAGCAACAGGAGGTGGGTAATTATATCTGTTGTTTATATTAAAATATTAATGAGCTCTCATCAATTTGTTAGTGAAAACCAAACTAGGGAATTTTGGTTATCAACGAATGGTAATTTCAATATCATTTCTTTGCCTATATGCATTTGCTTATGAATTTGCTACAGTGAAAATAAGGTAATATGAATTGCTTCACTGTCATAAGATGCTTATAAAATAGATTAATTTGAGTGATGCATGTGCACACATGCATGTGTGTGAGTGTGAATTGAAGCAGATTCTACAAATGGGTATTCATCATGTCTAATAGTTATAGAAGCCAAAGGTATTTTCATTTTTCTGTTTCTGCAAGCTACTAGCCTTTTAGACTGTAATGTTGACAGAATCAATGACATAAAATAGAAGTTGTGATATTTTAGTAAGGTAAACATGGCTTTAAAATAGTTTGTCTGTCATGTTTAATTAACATATTTGACAAAGCGAATAAGACCATCAAAAACTGCTTTTGCAAGCTGTGGTTTGGATAGCTACTCAAGTTATCCATGCTATGGCAAGACATTACAAATTATAGATAGACTGCAATTATTTATAAGACATTCACTTTGGCAAGAGTCTATGGTCACAGCATACAGCTCAGATGACACCCAGGTCATTAGAATTCCTTGATAAAATGAATTCCATTTAGGGGGGTCGGATGTGGCTCAACTGGTTGGGCGTCCGTCTCCCATATGGAGGGACCCGGGTTCGATCCCTGGGACCTCCTGGTAAAAAAACAAACAAACAAACAAACAAAATGAATTCCATTTAGTTCTGGCCTTCCTATTTGCTGCTGTCTTATGGTATCTAGCTTCATGGTTTCAAGTTTCATAATGGTACACATTGTTTAGAAATCATGTTAAGATGATGGAAACCATTAAGGGGTGTACTGTGATTGTCAGTACAACTATCAGCACCTTCATTCAGTTGTTTTATACTATACTTAGTATTTTTGTGGCTGAAATATATCTGTCCAGCTCCCAAATCAACCTGAAGGTGGCAGCTAGACCCAGTAAAAAGTAAGAAGAGAGCATCCTGCTTCCTGACAATGGACATGCCCTCATCTCCACACCACCACAGAGCTTGTTTCAGTTGTTAGGATGACACCTGGCCTTACCTAGGTAAAGGTAGCCAGTTTCCTTTGTTCTTGATTGAAGCCCACTGAGCAGACTCTGGCCCCCAAATACTTTACCTTTTTGATGCCTGGAATTAAGTTAACAATTCTTTGTTTTTTTGAGGTAATACCTTCCCTTATGGTTTCTCTCAGTCTGTAAAACTGCAACTCAGTTCGAAATGGCTTAAACAAAAGAGAACATTAAGAACATTAATTGGCTCACCTAACTCAAAAGTTTCTTGTTGGATCTAGGCATTCGAGTGATGTCATCAGAACTTAATCTTCTGGGACTGCCTCGTTCTCAATCAGTCTCTCCCCTCAGAGGGACAAGATGACTACCAGCAGTTTTAGGCTCGTAGGCCACTTCTCAGCAACCCCAATGGAAAGAAAGCATGCCTGTTTTTCAGCAGTTCCCATAAAATCTGAATTGAATTCATTGGTTCTGATTGGCTTGGCTTGGGTCATAGGCCCTGTCTTGAACCAGTTACCATGGCCAGGGAGATGTAATGTTGTGATAGGCCACTCCGGGGTTGAAGGAAGAGGTGAAGTGTTTCTGTAAGGAAAATCAGAGTATTGTTCCCAGAAGATGGGGCAGTGGATGTAGGATAGTAAAAATATCTGCCAAGTGATTCTTTCTTTAAATGAAGATATATTTGAGAAGGAAAATATTATAAGTGGTTCAGTGATTCAGCTGTCTATCCATTCATTCAACAAGTTTATTGATTGCAAGCCAGGCACTATGCTAGGCATATATGAAAAGAAGGTCAGGGTCTCTGGCCTTATGGAGCATGTGCTCTTGTGGGGAAGGAAGACAGACATTAAAAAACCTAATTACACTCATCCTGTAGGATGAGTCTAAATTAGAGGGGAAAAGGGGTGGGATGGATGGAGAAAGTTCCAGGCATTATACGCCTATAGAACCTTGTAGTTTGATCAATGGAACTAGCACAATGTGAAAACCTAGACAGAGAAGGGAGAGTACCAATAGGGTACAGACTGGGTTAATGGCCTTGGAAGGAGAGGCTGGGTGGTTCAGAGACAAGCCCTGCACATTTCGCCATGCTGCCTGAGTCTCATACTCCAGATCCATACATAGAACAAGCCTCTTAAAGAAGATCAGTAGCCAACATACATAGAACAAGCCTCTTAAAGAAGATCAGTAGCCAAGGATTAAACTAGATAGATCTCAGAGAACCTCAACTTTAGGATACCTTTCCAAAAATATTTATTGCTCTTCTTGATTTTTAAAGTGAGAAGGGGCTGGAAATTAAGCCCTTGGTTATTTGGGAAGCAAACTAAAAATGTTTACTTTAGGCCACTGAAATTTTGCAAGTAAGCTATTCCTTGTTAATCCACCAAGTGTCCGTCTCAGCAAATCCTAATTGTATCTCAACCTAATACCTAAAATGAAGTAATCAAGAAGTCAAGCCTTGGATCAGGTGGCATGAATGTGTTGTCCAGGTTACTTTCACTCCTCTGCACAGGACTCTAAGTAGAGCCCAGGGCACTATTCCTAGTAGCCCTGGGCACTATTTGTATTGTGCTTCATTTTTACCATTTTCTCTTCAAATTAACAAAAAAAATTTCCTTCTTTACATTGGAAAGTTGTTTAGGCATGGAATAGGATTTCTCCCCTTATACCATCTGTACTTGGTAATGGGGATTTCTGCTTCTGATAACGGTAGAATAGGTAATTCAGACCCACTCTCCTACTTAGGGTAACTAGAAAAGCTAGACAGATTATAAACCAAACCTGCTTCAAGGTACTAGAATGCTAAGGAGATGGTGAAGAATTAGCAGGCCATAGTCCAGAGGAGGACAGAAGCCCAGGGAGGTGAGTCCTAACCATGAAGCCCTTTCTTTGCTTGGGAGCACATGCAAATTCCAAGGCAGAGGCTGAGAGACTAAGAGGCTAGGCAGCCTCTGTGGGCTAAGGCAACAGGAATTGGCAACCAGGGCCTGCCGAGGATAGAGGGAACCTGGGGATCTCGCTTTTCTTTGAGGTTCGATCTCAAAGGGCTGCTTCGAAGATGTAGAGATAACTGGAAGTAGGCTCGAGAAGCCACTTGAAGTGAAAAAAAAAAAACCAAATCATATATGCAAAAACATTTAACTCCCAAAGGTATTGTATCCATAATATTTGAAGGACTCCCACAGATCAATAAGAAAAAGATAACCTAATAGGAAAAAAAAAAGGCATTTCACAAAAGGAGACATCCAAATGGCCAATAAACATGAAAATTCCTCAGTGTCATTAGTAATCAAATTAAAATCACAATAAGCTCTCATTATGTACCTCCCAGAACAGCTAAAATTAAGATTGCTAATAGCAAGTGTTAGCAAAGTTTGGGGCCAACTAGATCTCTCATAGAGTGGGGGTAGGAGAATACATAGATACACCTAATCTTATAGGGTATGTATATCTTAAACTATGATATGCATACCCTATAAGACAGCAATTCCATTCGTAGATTCATACTTTGTGCTTGCCCATCTGCACAAAGACAAATTGGAAACAATCCAAATATTAATCAATGGTAGACTGAATAAATAAATTGTAGTATATTAGAAGCGTGGAATACTATACATAAATGAAAATGAACAGATACAGCTATATGCAACAAAATAGTTACATCAAGTACAGCAAAAGAAGCCAGACACAAAAAGAGTATATATTGTGTGATTCCATTGTTATAAATTTCAAGATTCAGGCAAAACTAAATGATAGTGTTTAGGATGGATGCATAGGTTATAAAAAGAAAATCACAGAAATGATTTCTGCAAAAGTGAGGGTAGTGGTTATCTTTAGTGGGGTGAGAGGGCTTAGTGATTGGGTGGGGTACACTTTTTAGGCACGTTTCTGTATGCATGTTATATTTCACAACAAAATCTTTTAAAAGCAATATCACTTCAATTTTGTCCACATCATTGAAACTAAAAGTGGAATTTATTACTTGCTCAATCAAATAGCAATGATGCTTTTCACTTAGAGAGCTGAACCAAACCTGAATGTGGACAGATACATAGATTCAAGGTCAAAATCCAGTTATATTTCCTGGCGCTGATTACCATATGTTAATAGCCTTATTACTAAGTTTCATCTTCACTCCTCAGAAGCAATTCAATTTTGTTTATAATTAATTAATGTAGTGCTTTGCATATAGTAGATACTCTTCTATTTATTAAATTAAAATATAATTGAATTCCCATGTGAGAAGAGTAATCTATTTTGGAACTATAATACTTGTAGCTTCTTAGTTTAAATCAAGAAAATGATATGATTTGGGACTCACAGATAATAATACGTACTTTATGTAACTGTAACTCTCTCTGTACCTGTTGTCTTCTACTTATAGGGCCCTTAGTTGGCTGTTTGACTTTTCCCCTGCTGTGTCTGGCCTGGAGGCTACAGCTCGAAAAGGTTTCCGGCACCTGACAATGTTTTCCTATTGAGAAGCAATTACTTTTGTAATTTAAGGTCTTGGAAAAATTAGTTTTCATTATATATTTGCATTTTCCCTTTCTTCAACATGGATCAAATAAGGGGATACTTTCTGGAATTTGTCTTTTTTTTTTAATCACCCTCAGTTACAGTAAGTCACATGTCTTGTAGAGGCAGATTGTTTTCAGGAAGTATTTCAAGGGGAAGAGAGTAGAGGCCAATATGAAACACATGAAACTTGAAAGAATTCAACCTAAAATAGATCAAGAAACTAGAAATGCAAGATGCATAATAGCTGAAAAGACAGTAGAAAACCAGAAAATGGGGCAGGATAAGAATGAAAATTACTTTCATTCACTGAGTACCTGTAGAACCTTTGAACACCACCAAAGTCATGTTATATTTATTTGAGCATTTTCCTTAAAATTTCCTTTGGTATTTTCCTGCTGAATTGGTGTTTTGGGGTCAAGAAATATTTATCAATACCTCTGAGTACAATACCTTCAGCCCTCACTGTAATGGTAGCAGAAGTTGAAGGCATATGATCAGTTTCATATGCTCACATTCACTTCTCCAAGCAAGGTTTAATTAAATGGAATTCCCTTCTCTTTAGTTTTCTATTTTTTAACCAAAATTTCTGCTAATAATACCAAAGACAGTTATATGCCAGGTAATGTACAAAGTGAAGTACTTTGCAAACATTATCTCCTTTAATCTTCGTGGTGAACATATGACGTGGATGTGAGGTAGCTAGCTTCCAAGATGGCTCCCAGTGATCCTCACCTCCTGGTGTTTACCTCCCTGTCTGGCCTCTCCCACATTGGCTAGAGATGATCTGTGGGACCTATAAATGTTTGGTAAGTGAGGGTGTGTGACACCTGAGGCTGGGTCATCAAAGAACATTTCAGCCTCTCTCTCGGTCTCTTGGATTGCTCACTCTGGAGGTAGCTGCTCATCATGCCATGATGACACTCAAGCAGCTCTTTGGAGAGGCCCATGTGAGGAGGAACTGAAGCCGCCCACCAACAGCCAGGAATAACTTGCTAGCTATGTGAATGAGCCATCTTGGAAACAGATTTTCCAGCCCTAGTCAAGCCTTCAAGTGATTGCAGACCAGGCTGCCATCTTGTCTGCAAATTCATGAGAGACCCAAAGCCAGGACAGCCCACCCAAGCTCCTTCCAAATTCCTCAATCACAGAAATTGTGAGAAATGATAAATAATTATTGTTGTGTGTAGCTACTAAGTTTTGGGGCAATTTGTTATGTGGTAATAGATAACTAATGAATATGCTTGCTATTATTATCTCCATTGTACAGATGAGGAAACTGAGGTTTGGGAAGATTAAACCCCAGGGCCTGATGATGTCAAACCTTTACTCTTAATGGAACCAGGGTTTTGGTTCATTACTGATGACAGTAACTTCTGAGAGGGAAAAAAAAATGTTTTCAAAACTGGAGGAAAGCATTTTTATCAATCAACCTTCATTATTTATTTAAATGTGTTAAAACATTGTGGGCTACTGAAATGCAAGTACAAATACAAACTACAATGTGTCTTTAAAAGATTTTGAGGTTTGTTTACATCTTACACATTGCTCACTGAATAGAAAATATCTTAACTTGTTCTGGGACTTAAATAGGAACAAATATGTCAATTTTTTTCTTGGATTTTCTGCAGAGGGGGAGGGATTTGGGAATGGAAGAAGGCAAAAGAAAAAAGAATGCAAAGAAATACGTTTTGAGATATTTAGGCTGAAGGGAAAGCAATGAGATGGCTAGAGATAGGGGGTGGGGGTGTGATTATGTGATCATGATAGTTATTAATGTGACATATACACGTCCCCACAGCATCTGGAAGCATTCACTAATTTAATAATACACATCATGAGATTCTGCCTCTAGCAGGCAGCAATCCACTCTAAATTTGAGCTCTTTGAGACTCAGCTCCCTTACGAGTTTCTAGAGGTGAATAGAACTCAACTCTATGCAGAGAATGAATTTTTTGCTTCAGTGTATCTACTCAGGAACACTTTTTCTTTTTGTAGAGTCCAGTGATGCAAATATATAAAAGCATAGTTTTTTTTTTAACAAAGCAATTTTATTGATACATATTAATAAAGCATAAATATATCCAAAGTGTACAATCAACGGTATTTGGTATAATCACATAGTTGTGCATTTATCACTTTAATCATTATTAGAGCATTTTCATTATTCCAAAAATAATAATAAAAAACAGAAAAAAAAACTCATCACCTCTCAACCTTTCTATGCTTCCCTTGCCATACATAATGCTATTCTGTTTCCATCTCTCTAGTTTATTTGTATTTATATTTTGTAAAAACAGTCTTATATATATGGGATATCAGCCACATTCATATTTCACATGAGGTTTCACTATGTTATACAGTCCCATGTTATATTTTTTAGCTTTTTTTCTAGTAGTATACATGACAGTAGGCTTTTCCCTTGCAACCACTGTCATACCCTTATGGTAGCTCTGCTAGTTACAAAAACTATGATGTGCTTTCACCATTTCTATTCATTTCCAAAGGTTTACAAACAACCTTTTTTTTTTTTCTTTTACCAATTCTGCACAGATTAACCTTCAGCTTTCCATTCTCTACCATCATTCTATTTTCTGGTAACCTATGTTCTAATTATTAACCCCATGAGTTTACACAATATATATAGTTCAAAATAGCACAATCATACAGTATTTGTCCTTTTGTGTCTGGCTTACTTCATTCAACATAATGTCCTCCAGGTTCATGCATGTTTTCATATGCTTCACGACTTCATTTCTTCTTACTGCTGCATAATATTCCATCATGAGTACATACTATAATTTACTTATCCATTCATTAGTTGATAGACACCTGGATTGTTTCCATCTTTAGTCAATTGTGAATAATGCTGCTATTAACAGCGTGCAGGTGTCTATTTGTGTCACTGCTCTCAGATCTTCTAGGTATATACCTAGTAGTGGTATTGCCAGGTCACAATGCAGATCTCTAGCTAACTTCCTTAGGAACCACCAAACAGACTTCCACAGTGACTATACCATACTTCATTCCAACAACAGTGAATAAGCATTCCTGTCTCTCCACATCCTAACAGTTGTAGTTTTCTGTTTTTTTTTTTAAATGTGGCCATTCTAGTAGGTGTGAAATGATACCTCATAGTAGTTTTGATTTGCACTTCCCTAATCGCTAGTGATCAACATTTTGTTCATGTATTTCTTTTTGCCATTTGTATTTCTTCTTTGGACAATTGTCTTTTCTTAATATATTTTTTAATTGAATTATTCATACATGAGTATACATAAAGAATAAGTGTATAGTAAAAGTTGTGAACTTACAAAATAAATATGAATAACATCATATAGGGATCCTTTATATCACCCCTCCACCAACACCTTGCACTGTGGTGAAATATTTGTTACCAACTATTCAAGAGCCTTTTATTTATTTATCTAGACTATTTGCTAGAACTTCGAGCACAATATTGAATAACAGTGGTGACAATGGGCATCCTTGTCTTGTTCCTTATCTTAGCGGGAAAGCTTTCAGTCTTTCACCATTGAATACAATGCTAGCTGTAGGTTTTTCATATATGCACTTTACCATATTTAGAAAGCTTCCTTCTATTTCTATCATTTGGAGGTTTGTTTTTTTTTAATCAAGAAAGGATGCTGTATTTTGTCAAATGCCTTTTCTTCAAAAATCAAGAGGATCATGATTTTTCTTCTTCAATTTATTAATGTAGTTTATTATACTAATGGATTTTCTTGTGTTGAACCATCCTTGCATACCAGGGATAAACCCACTTGATGGTGGTGTGTAATTCTATTACTATGTTTTTGGATTTAGTTTGTAAGTATTTTGTTGAGGATTTTTGCATCTATATTCATTAGAGATATTGGTCTGTAATTTTCTTTTTTTGTATTATCTTTATCTGGTTTTGGTATTAGAGTGATGTTGGCTTCATAGAATGAGTTTGGTAGTGTTCTTTCCTGTTCAATTTTTTGGAAGAGCTTGAGCAATATTGGTATTAGATTGTCTTTGAATGATTGGTAGAATTCACCTGTGAAACCATCTGGCTATGATAGCAAGACTTTTAAGAGACTGGGTGATAGGATTAACTGTGTGATCTGGGCTGGAGAAGGGAGAGTGAAGATATGAGATAGCCAAAGAGATTAGGGTTCAAGACTTAAAAGGCTACGAGGAGGGTGAAAACCAGGAGCGGTGGAAGTTCTACTCCTGAATATTGTCTCTAATTTACTGGTGAATGGTTTATTAGAAATTCAAAAGCATCCATTATATACAAAGCACTATGTATGTATGACAGTCTCTATTTCAAGTTGTTAATAGTCTGTTGGGATTAAGATAAGCACACATATAACTGAAAAGTGGAAAGTTTTAGGTGCCATAAAAGAGGAAAAAAATAAAGTCCTGGAAGGCCAAAGTGGTCACTTCCAAATGGTAAGATCAGAAATTGCTTCGATGAGGAAATGACATTTGAGCCAGGCAGGTGTCTGGATATGCAGAGGTGGAGGAAGGACATTGCAGGTAGAAGGAGCAGTGTGAGCAGAATTTTAGGGGAAAATACTTTAACCCTTGTAGCTACGGAGCTGCAAAAGTATGTGATGCAAGTTACTACAGACTGGAATTGCAATATATTGTTATTGATCAGGAACAAAAGAAAAATAGCCAAATTTTAAAATTTTATAATTTTGTATTTCCTTTAAAAAAACAATTTATTGAAGTATATCATTCATACATGAACATACATAAACAATAAGTATATAGTAAAAGTTGTGAACTTACAAAACAAACATGCATAACATCATACAGGGGTCCCATATATCACCTCACCACAAATATTTTGCATTGCTGTGAAACATTTGTAACAAATTATGAAAGAGCATTGTCAAAGTATTACTACTAACTATATTCCATATCTGACATTTGGTGTGTTTTTCCCCAAACCCATGCTATTATTTTTTTTTCATAAACCATACAATTTATCTAAAGTGTACAATCAATGGCCTTTGGTATAATCACCGCGTTGCTCGTTTATCACTTCAGTCAATATTAGAGCATTTTCATTACTCAACAACAACAACAAAACAACAAAATGAAACCACTATCATACCCATATGTTAGCACTACTAATTACAAATCCTACGATGTGCTTTCACCATTTCTATTCATTTCTAAATATTTACAAACAACTTTTTACCATTTCTGTACAGATTAACCCTCAGCTTCCATTCCCTAACCACATTCTATTCTCTGGTAACTTATATTCTAGCTATTAACTCCATAAGTTTGCTCATTATATTTAGCTCATAATAGTGAAATCTTACAATATTTGTCTCTGTGTACCTGTCTTGCTTTACTTAGCATAATGTCCTCCAAGTTCTTCCATATTGTCATATGGTTCACGACTTCATTTCTTCTTACAGATGAATAATATTCTATTGTGTATATATACCACAGTTTGTTTATCCATTCGTCAGTTGACAGACATCTGGGTTATTTCCATCTCTTGGCAATTGTGAATAATGTCGCTATGAACATTGGTGTGCAGATGTCTGTTCATGTCACTGCTCTCAGTTTTTCTGGTTATATACCTAGTAGTGGTATTACTGGGTTACATGGTAGATCTGTATCAAACTTCCTTAGGAACCGCCAAACAGACTTCAACAGTGGCTGTACCATTCTGCATTCTCACCAACAGGGAATAAGCATTCCTGTCTCTCCACAGCCTCCCCAGCACTTCATTCTAGTAGGTATGAAATATGAGATATCTCATTGTAGTTTTGATTTGCATTTCCCTAATAGCCAGTGATGTTGAATGGTTTATTTTTAACATGGAATTGTTTTTGTTAGAGAAGTTGTAGGCTTACAGAAAAATCATGCAGAAAATTCAGAGTTCCCATATAAACCCACTCACAAATGCAGTTTTCCCTATTATTAACACTTTGCATTTGTGTGGTATCTTTGTTACAATTGAGGAAACTATATTATCTTAATTAATCTATTAGCTATAGTTCATAGTTTATATTAGGGTTCACTGCGTTGTACCTTCTATTTTTTTTTTTTAATTTATTCTAGTAGCATATATACAACCTAAAATTTCCCTTTTTAACTACTTTCAAATATATGATTCAGTGTTGTTAGTTACATTACCAGTATTGTGCTACCCATCACTGCCATCCATTACCAAAACTTTTCCATCACCCCAAACAGAATGCTTTAAAGTACTTAAGAAACCAGTTACAGAAATATACATATTATAATTGTCTTAAATAGTTCTTCTACTTACATTTAGAACTACGTCAGAGAGTGTTATAATATTTGCTTCGGCCTTCAAACATAGTTCAGAAAGCCCAAGAAGAGAAGGAAAGCATATTTTTCCCTATTATTCCTTCTTCTTTCATGATGATAAAAGAAGAGCTCTTCTTTTATCATTTCCTTTCTGTTTTGGGAATTTCCTTTAGCTATTCTTTTAGGGTGGGCTGTTGTGGCAGATTCTCTTAGTTTTCCTTCTTCTGACAATGTCTTGATTTCCTCCTCATTCCTGAATGATATTTGCAGTAGATATAGAATTCTGGGTTGATAGTTCTTTTCTCTCATCATTTGAAAAATGGTCTCTATGGTTTCAGCTGAGAAATCTGCTGTCATTTGAATTGTTTTGCCTCTGTATGTAAGATATAATTTCTCTCTCTTTAATTTTAAGATTTTTTTCTTTTTTCAGAAATTTCACTATGATGTGTCTTGGCATGGATTTCTTTGGGTTTATTCTGTTTGGGGTTTGCTCAGATTCTTGAATCTGTAAATTCATGTATTTTGCCAGATTTGTAACATTTGCAGCCATTATTTCTTCAAATACTTCATCAGACTCATCCTCTTTCTCCTTTCTTTTTGGGACTCCAGTGGCATGGATGTTAGATCTTTTTTTTTTTAAGATTTTATTTATTTATTCATTTATCCCCCCTTGCTGCTTGTGCTCTCTGGGTCAGCTAACCACGCTGTGCGGGCGGGCTTGCCTTCACCAGGAGGCCCCGGGAACCGAACCCAGGGCCTCCCATATGGTAAACGGGAGCCCTACTGATTGAGCCACAGCCGCTTCCCAGGATGTTAGATCTTTTGTTGTAGTAGTCCTGCAGGTCCCTGGGACTGTTCTTTTTTTTTTTTTTTTTTTGGTCTATTTTCTTCTGATGTTCATATTGTCCTCTCCTTTATAGTATTGTGCCCATCTGTTGAGTCTTTAAATTTTGGTTATTGTATTATTCAGTTCTGAAGTTTTCATTTGACTCTTCTTTATATCTATTTCTTTGCTGAGACTTTCTATTTTTTCATTTTTTAGTGTGTTTGTAATTGCTCATTGAAGACCTTTATTATGGCTTCTTTAAATCCTTGTCAGATAATTCTAACATCATTGTTAACTTGGTGCTGGCATATGTTGATTATCTTTTCTCACTCAAGTTAATATTTCCCTGGTTCTTGGAATAACAAGTGATTTTCTGTTGAAACCTAGGTATTTGGGGTATTATATTATGAGACTCTGGATCTTATTTGAACTCAATTAGAGGAAAAGGGGGGCATACTTTGTTACTATGAGGTGGAGGTAGAAGTCCTGGTTCCCATTTGACCTCTGTTGACATACAGGGGTGGAGGGGCTCCTTGTTAATGATGGGTAAGGCTGGGAGTCAGGCTGTCTCCAAGCCTTTGCTGATACTGCTGGGGTGGAAGGGCCAGGGGTATGTCATTGCTACTCCTCATGTGGGTGGGGTGGTGGTCTCATTATTGATGGGTGGTAGTGAACATTCGGACTCTTTGCTAGGCCTCCTCTGACACTACTCAAGCAGGGAGGGGTGAGTCGCCTTATTACCACTGGGTAGAGTTGGCAGCCAGGTTCTGAACTTGGTCTCCATTACACCTGTAGGGGAGGGCCCAGACTCGTTAAGGCCTAGTGGGGTTGGGAGTCCCTACTTCCCACTTGGCCTTCTCTGACACCAGCTTGGTCGGGGCTTGAGGTGCTTATGACAGTCTGGTGAGGATGGTAATCTGGGTTCTCTATTCCACCTTTGCTGGTGGTGTTGGTGAGGGTAGGGGGTGTTCTACAATTTTTCCTCTGGTGTTTGGTTAAAGTAGTAGGGTTATTGTTTAAAAGTCACCTGTCTTTCTGGGCTGTCCCTTTCCTGGTTCTTTGGCTAGAGAAAGCATGCTTTTCTTGGGGCTTTTTTGGGGGGTGGGGTGGGGGGGGGTTGACGGGGGTCTGTGTCTGTAGGCCTTTATGAATTACTGGCTTATCAAGCATCCAGACTGTGGCATATGAGGCAAAAAAAAAAAAATCCAAGAAACTCACCACCATGTTGCTCCTTAGGTTCTGAGGTCCCTAACTGATCTGCATCCATTTCTTCTCCTTTTAGAGTCTTCTTTTGTTTGTTTTATATATAATGTCTAGGGATTTTAGCTGTACATATTGGGAGGAATAGGGAAAAGTGCATCTACTGTACTTTACCAGTGGCAGAAGTCTCTCTTTTAAATTGATTTGGTGTATTAATATTTAAATTATGAAACATTTTAAACATGCACAAAAGTAGAGAGAGTAGTATAATCCAACTTCAATAGTTACCAACATTCTTCCATTCTTCTTTCATCTACATCATGTGGTTCCACCCCTCCCTCCAGTGTGTTTCCCTGAAGTATTTTAAAGCACATCTTAAGCATAATTTCTCTTTACCTGTAAATACTTCACTAAGTATCTTTAATGGATAAGACCTTTCTTTTGAAAATCATGCCCACAGTATCATTTTCAGTCCCACAAATTGAACAATTATTATTTTATCTCATCTATTATTTGTTTATTTGAATCATGATCCAACAAGGTCCACAACTGGATTTGGTCGGTGTATCTCATAAGACCTTTAATTCATGACAGTTCTCTCTTTCTCTATTATAATCTCTCTCTCTCTCTCTTTCTCTCTCTTCCCTCTCTCTCAATCTCACTCTTGTTCTTTCTTTTTTATGCTATTTGGTATTTGAATAAACTTGGTCATTTTCCTACAATATTTTCCCATATTCTGGATTTGACTGAATTATATTATTACAGATTATATATGTTCCTCTGTTCCCTGTCTCCCTTGCAATTTGTCTGGTGGATCTAGAGGCTTAATTAGATTCAGGTTCAGATTCTTGGTAACAGTGCTACATAGATGATGCTGTGTACTGCATCACATCAGAAGACGTATAATGACTGTTTTTCACTCTTTCAGTGTTGTTAAGATTGAGTTAGAGGGCTCAGGTGCTTTCAGCCTGTGATTGAGCCATTATAAAATTCCCCATCAACATCTTACCTAATGGGTTTAGCATTGATGATCCTTTGTTTCATTAAGGGATTCGAAATGGTGATTATTTTTGTGTCATTTCTTCTGCATTGATTAGCTAGAATTCTTCTATGAAGAGTAACCTTCTCTCATCAACTATTTGGTTAGCCTACAATGCGATTTGTAGGATAAATGGTTGCTTTTTTCTCTATTATTTCCAAAATAATTAGTTTGGGGCCCTAACACTTCCAAAAGTGACCTTTTTTTTTTTTTTAAAGTACCATTTGAACTCTGATTTAAAAAAAAGAATCCATTATAGACATTAAAAAAAAAAAATTACCCAATTGTCCCATCTTTGGTGAATGGTAACTCCTTCAAGCTGCATCTGTGTCCTTTAGACACAACCCCAGTAGCCTTTGATAGCTTCCTTATTTTATGGTATGATAGAACTTTCCAGGTTCATCTTATACATTTCCTGTCCAGACCTTGAATTGCCCGTTTATCCAAGGAGCCTCAAGTTATCTTGAAAAATAATCATGAGCCCACACTCATATTTTCAATTTAAATGTAAGATTATAGGGCTTATTAATACAAAAAACCTTTTTGGCTTTATACTTATAACATTTTTTTTCTTGTGGTAATATATATACAACGCAAAATTTCTCATTTTAACCACTTTCATGTGTATAATTCAGTGATATTAATTACATTTACAATATTGTGCTACTATTACCACCATCCATTGCCAAAACTTCTTCATCATCCCAAGCAGAAACTCTGTACCAGTTATTCAATAACTCCCCATTCCCCCACCTACTATTCCCCCAGCCCTCGGTAACCTGTGATCTACTTTCTGTCTCTATGAATTTGCATTTTCAAGATATTTCATATATGTGGAATCACACAGTATTTGTCCTTTTGTGTCTGATTTATTTCACTCAACATGATGTCTTCAAGTTTTATCCTTTTTAAAATACTAAAATGCTTGGTTCTTAACAATATTAACATAACTATTATTTGTTTTCAAAATATCATTGCTAATATTATAACCAACAATAAGAATACTGAAAAAAGGGTGAGGTTTCTCTGCCATTCTCTTTTACGGCATATCCCATTGAGGCTATACAGTCAAGATACTATGTTTTAAAGTCAGTAGTAATAATTGTTTTCTTTTTGTGATTATTGCACTATGTTGATATACAGCAAGATTCACTTGTTTCAGTTTGTTTTCCATTTTTAAGGATTAATTTCTCCCCTCTTGTTTCTTTTTGGTTTTTGATTTGTAAAATATTTACATGATTCAGAAGTTACCGCTATATAATGAGATGTGCTCAAAAGTCTTTCATTTCTGTCTACTCTACCCTGTTCCTTTGCTCCCCCTATATGTAACCATTTTTATTGGTTTATGTATCATTTCATATTTTAGCCAGTCTATCTTTTGGATAGATTCCTAGAATAGGGATTGCTGGGTCAGGGGTACATGCATATGTACTTTTGCTAGATATTTTATACCATCCATGTTTTTAGCTTTTGGTAACTCTAATCATACTAGCATACTGATAATTTTGCTTTTTCCCTTCCTGGATTTTTAACTCGTGTTTCTTTTACTTGATTACATTGGTCTTCATTTCCAATACAGAATGAACTATTAATGGCACCAGAGGGACTGCTTCTTTTTATTGAATTCAATACGAACACTTTAAGTGTTTCACCATTAAGCATTATTTTAATTTGTGTTATTTTTAATTGTATTAATGAAGCATATTCCTATTTTTCTAAGAATTTTTAAATAAGGAATGAATATTGAGATTTTAAAATGCCTTTTCAGAATCTATTGAGATTTTTCCCCTTGTCCTACTAAAATAGTGAATTGTAGTAACAGATATTTCATTATCGAAACCACCCTTGCATTTTTGGAATAAACTCTATTTGCATGAGGAATATCTTCATTTTTGTTTAAATAAGGCTGTAGATTTTTTCCTGAGTACTGAATTATTTGTGTCACATAGTTTTTGTCATTTAGTAAATTCATTGTCATAGCTTTTAAAGAAATTCTGTAATTTTGTTTTAAATTTTCTCTTTGACCATTAAGTTACTTAATGCTGAGTTTTAAAATCTCCATATGAAGAAGACATGTAGTTTTGTCTTTGAGGTATTAATTTCTGTTTTTATTGCATTGTTGTGAGAGCATGTTATCTGTATCACTTCTTCTGTTTGATATTTATTGTGTCTTTCTTCCTGTCAATTTATCTCCACTAGCTGAACCTCATAGAGTATATTGTTTAGGTCTTCTGTAGCCTTACTGTTTTGTGCCTATTTGATCTGTCTTGGACTGAAACTAAAAGGGATAAATTAAAGCCTTTTATTTTCACTGTGATTCTGTTTTTCCTTGTATCTCCTGTAGTTTCTGCTTTTAAGAAGTGTTACTATATTATTTTGTATACACATATTTCTATATCTTCATTGTAAATTGTAGCCTTTAGCATTATAACTTGTCCTTTGTTTTGCTTAATGCTTTTTAGCCTCTTATCCACCTTTTCTAATATTAAGATGGTAACTCCTGCTACCTTTTTGAAAAGCTGTATTTGCCTAATAGTGTATGGTCTCACTAATAGGAACTAAATTCGATGAGTAAACTCATGGAGGTAAACTCTAGAATATAGGTTACTAGGAAATAAAATGTGGGGTGAGAATGGGAGCTGATGTTCAATGTATGTAGAATTTTTAATAAGGTTCATTGTAAATGTGTGGAAATGAATAATACATTATAGTGAGTATAACTAATAATGCTGATCTATAAATGTGATTGTGACTGAAAGGGATAGTCTGTGGATGTAATATTTCAATTGAAAGGAAGCTAGAGAATAATGTAGGGACTGTTGAACACAGTGATTTCAATGGTGGATGAGAATTGTGGTTAATAGTATAAGAATGTTCTTCTTTTACAAAGTGTTTAGAATATGGTGATACACGGGAAAATTACAGCTAATGTAACTTATGGATGATAATTAACAGTAATATTGTAATATTTTTGCAGCAATGGCAAAGAAGATATTATGTAATTCTAAGGGACAACAATAGGGGGATATAAGGGGATATGGGATTTTTCCTTTTGGAGTAATGAAAATGTTCTAAAATTGACTGAGATGATGACAGCACAATTCTGTGATGAAAATGAGAGCCACTGAGTGTACACTTTGAATGGATTGTACAAAACATGGGACTCTATAACATAGGGAATCCTGTGGTAGAAGATGGACTGTGGTTAACAGGACAGATATGAGAACATTCTTTCATGAACTATAACAAGTATATAATACTAATACAGGGTGTTAATAACCAGGTAGATTGAGGGAAAAATACACCAAATGTAAGATATTGGCTATAGTTAGTAGTAATGTTTTGATGATGCTCTTTCATAGTTTGTAACAAATGTCTCACAACAATGCAAGGTGTTGGTGGTGGGGTAATGTATGGAAGTCGTGTATGATGATATCCATATTTGTTTTGTAAGTTCACAACTTTTACTTCACACTTATTGTTTATGTATGTTCGTGTATGAATAATAAACATCAATTTTAAAAAGTAAAAAACAAAACAAAACTGTATTTGCCTGACATTACTTTTGCCCATCCTATAATTTAGATGCTTTTAAATAAGTTTGTATCTAGATTACAGTGCTCTTAATTACAGTAGAATGTTGGGTTTTCTTTCGTGATCCAGTTATCGATATCTAATAGATTTCCTTGTATGTGTGTGTATTTTAAGTGCCTTACTATGTGGTCTGTTTTCTCTGATCATTACTGACGCTCTTGTGATGGTTAAGAAGTTCTGTTTCTATCCTGATGGTTGCCTTTGTACAGGTAGCTTATGTAATACCGTCTTTCCTAGACAGAGCCTAGTTCCATACCATGAGCAATAAACTTAGCTTTTAACCTCTTCCTCTCCCTGTTTCTTTCACTGTTACCTAATTCTAGTATCATCTTTCTTAATCTTTACCTTTATACTTCTATTTTTGCTTAATGTTCAACATGATTTTCAAACTGGGGAATGAACAGTGGACTAAAGTAGACTTACTGTTATTCTACTATAGACTTATTGTTATTCTAGCGATGGAAGAACTTTTATCATTGATGTGGAAGCAGTGGCCAGCAGAGACTCTGAGGGGAGGGAGAGGGGAAAAACAGGTGTAATGCGGGGATATTTTCGGGAGATTGGAATTGTCCTCCATGACGTTGCAATTACGGATACAGACCATTATATATTTTGTCATAACTTACAAAATCACGCTGGACAGAGCGTAAACTATAATGTAAACTATAATCCACGGTAAGTGGTAATGCTCCAGTATGTGTTCATCAATTGTAACAAGTGTATCACACTGATGAAGGATGTTGTTGATGGGGGAGAGCATGGGAGGGGGAAAGAGTGGGGACATATGGGAGTCCCCTGTATTTTTTATGTAACATTTATGTAATCTAAAGTTTCTTGAAAATAAATAAATAAATATTTTTTATTTTGAAATACTTTCAAAGTTAAAGAATTGCAAGATTAGTATAAAGTACTACTATATATTCTTCACCCAGATTCATCACTTGTTAATATTTTGCCATTTGCTTTTTCTATATATAAATATATGTATTCTTGCCAAACCATCTGAAAGTTGCAGATACCATGTCCCTTTGCCCCCTAAGTACTTTAGTATCTATTTCAAAAGAGCAATAACATCCTATTACATAAGTGCTATGCAATTATCAAATTCAGTTAAATTAACACTTGTTCAGTACTATGTCTGCTTTATAGTCTGTATTCCAATGTTGTCAATTGCCGCAATTAATGTCCTCAGGATTTTTTTTTTCCCAAACTAGGATTCAACCCAGGATTACACATTGCATTTAGCTTTCACACCTTTTTATTTCCCTTTAATCTGGAACAGTTTTTCAGCCTTTCTTTGTCTCTCTGTTGTTCATGACATTGGCACTTTGAAGAGTACAGGCCATTTATTCTGTAGAATATCTCTATTTAGGTTTGTCTGATGTTTTCTTATGATTAAATTTAGATTATGCCTTTTGGGCAACAATATTACATAAGTGATATTGTTTCCTTCTCAGGGCCTCATGACAGGAGGCACGTTATGTCAATTTTCCCTGTTATTGGTGATGTTGACTTTTGCCACTTGTTTAAGGTAATTTTACTAGATGTCTCTTCTATAAAGTTACTGTCCTTCCCTTTGTAGATAATAAAACAATAATATTCCATTGGGGAGTAGTTTTAGACTATGTAAACACCCTGTTTCACATCAAATTTTCACTCATAGTCTTCATTGAAGGTGTAGTTTATTTTTTTATTTCTTTGTTTCTTTTTTCATTTTCTTTATTAATTTGTATGTTTTTTCAGGAGAAATAGAAAGATTGGGAATTAGGATGTCACTTTACTTCTGACAGATTTGACTGAATCTTGAATTTCTCAGAATATTGAATTATTTGCTTTTAGTTTCATATAATTCATTAGAAGTTATCAGGATTCTTGTAATTTTTATTAAGAATTCCAGAAGATAAACCTGAGGACTTGATCAGAACAGGTAGCAGTAGCAGTGGAAACATGTGATTATGGTGTTTAATAAGTATATTTTGAGTTAAGCATTGATTATGAGACTGACGCCCTGCCTACTGTGCTAAGAAGGCACCATGAGTTAAGCATTGAGATAAATTTATTTATTTAGTTATTTGTAAATATACCTTGAGAAGCACATGAAAACTGTCAGCATTATTTACAGTAGATAATTTAGTATATACCTTTTAACATGGATTCTGCCATGTTGAGTATGAGATACAAAGATGGATGGGACAAAACATTACCCTCAAGAAATTCATGAACCAATAACATAATAGTGTTAAAGATTCTCTAATGGAAGTATCCTCTAATTGGGTGCGGGGGAGTACACAGCTCTGCTTTGATAGCAGTGGACAAAGCTTCTTATGGGAGGTGACCCCTGATATGAGGGTTGGAAGATGAGTAGGAATTCCCTAGGCAGGGTTGGGTGAAGGATGCATGTCTGGTATACCACATGCAAAGGCATAAAGATGTAGAGAATGTGGCTTGCTTGGATTACTGTGAATAGTTCAGTATGGCTAGCATGCAGGAAATATATGGGTCAGTGGCAGAAAATCAAATTGAAAAGGTAAAGGAAGACAGTGAGTGAGAAACATTCAACTGCCATGTGGGCCGGCATGATGAATTATAATCTAGAGAAGCCTGTTTTCCTCACAGAACATTTGTTGTGTTCTGGAAGGGATATTTGATTTTTTTCTAATAAGCATCCTTTTATTTTGTTAATTTTATGCTTTACTATCATCCATTCCATTAATTTCTGCATTAATCTTTTTTGTTTCCTTCTTTGTGCTTTCTTTTGATTTACTTCTTTATTTTTCTAGCTTTATGAGTTGGAATTTAATTAATTTATTTTCAATTTTTCACTTTTATTGATATAAATATTGAGAGCCATAAAGTTTCCTGTGATTATTGCTTTAATATATCCTATAGATTTTGCAACATAGTTTTTCCTTATCATTTTTCAGAAGTCTTGCAATTTCCATATGTATTTTTTCTTTCAACCAAGAGTTATTTAACAGAAGGGCTTTAATTTTCCAAGTGAAAAGGCCTTTCTGTTTTTGTTTGTAATTTCTAGTTTTATTGAATTGTGATTAGAGAGTATTGTTTACAATATTTCTAGTTTATGGAGGCTACTGATGTTCTCTTTATTCACTAATATATGGCCAAATTTTTGTGACAATGTTCCATGTGCTCTTGAGGAACACATTTATTTTCGAATTATTTCTATCATTTTCTATTTTTAGGATGTAGTGTTTGATATGTAGCCCTGAATCTATTTAATGCATTCTATTGTTTGTATCTTCTCTATTACCTTACTTATTTTTTGTATATTTGACATGCCTTGGACTGAGAGGAGTGTTAAAATCTTCTGTTATTTATACCTATCTATTTCTCTTTGCAGCTCCTGAAATTTTGCTTTTTTTGGTGGTTATGCTGTTTGATGCCTAGATATTTATAACATATTTTTATTGTGAATTATGGCTTTTAGCACTATAAAATATTCTTCTTTGACATGTTTAACGCTTTTTGATCTGAATTATAAATTGCCATCAGGATCATAATCCCATCTTTCTTATTGTTTCTTTTGTCATTACCCTTCGTAGATGGGATGAGCCCCTAACCAAAATTTGGTTTGGATGTTGAGATTGATGCCAGTCATGCAACAAGAAGATATGGAAAGTTTTATTACTCATTTAATGAGGCTTTCTGGGGAAAGCAGGGCAGGCTTTCAAGCAGGTCCAAAAGCGACTCGAAAGAGCAGGGAAAGGCTGCTGGTTTTTCTTGTATGGAGCTTAGGTAGAGATACTGGGATGAGGGTTCCTGTGTGCGTGAAGGCCACGGCTCAGGTAGCTTGACCTTCCTGCTGGTACCAAAGGAGGGGAGGCCTAGACTTTCTTATCAGCTTGTCCAGGTGGGGGCAGAAGGGGAAGAGAGGACTGGGGTGTTTGAAAGCTCTCAACAATCCAAATTCTAAAGTGGAGTCAGACTCTATTACAGCTTCTGTTTGTCTGGTAAATCTTTGTCCATCTCTTTATTTTTTTGCTTTTTTAAAACACTGTTTTAGGTGTGTCTGTGTATACATCATAAAATTGGATTTTTCTTTTATGACCAAATAATTTAGAATCTTTTCTTCTAATAGACAAGTTAATCCCATTCACTTTTATTTTGATATGCTAGATATATTTGGTCTTAACTCTGTCATATTGTGTTATATAAAGTGTATGTCTTACATTTGATTTGTCTATTGTTTAGTGTGTCATCTTTCCTTTTTCTATAATTTCTTTTGATATTTAGGATATTTATCTTTGTTTCAGTAGTTCTGTTTGTATATAAACCCTTTATAGTACCTGTATTAGTTATCTACTGCTGTGTAACAAATTGCCCCCCCCCCCCCATAGTGGCTAAAAAAAACCGAATATTTATTTTCTCACAGTTTCTGTGGGTTAGGAGTCTGGGTGCAGCTCAGCTGGGTGCCTCCTGCTCAGGATCTCTCATGTGGTTCCAGTCAAGCTGTTGACCAGAACTGCTCAGTCATCTCAAGGATTAATTGGGGCTGGAAAGGAGCTGTTGGCAAGCCTCAGAAGATTCACTTCCAGGCTCACTGACACCATTCCTGACAGGCCTTGATTTGGCAAGGAATCAAGGAATCCTTGCTGTGTGGGCCTCTCTATAGCTTCCTGAATATCCCCATGACATGGTGGCTGGCAATCCAAGGGAGAGTCAGACGGTGCCAAAGATGGAAACTGTCTTTTTTAAAAACTTAATCTCAGAAGTGAGAGCCCATCACTTAGACTGTATTCTATTTTTAAGAAGTAAATGCCTAAGTCAATCCCACACTCAAGGGGAGGAGATTACACAAATGCACAAATACCAGAAAACAGGTATCACTAGCTGCCGTCTTAGAGGAATCCTATTATAATGCTCTTAATCCTCCTATTTTTTTCTGTTTATGTTGTATAGTCCTGTGTTTTAAAAAAATTTTTTATGCTATTAACATATTTTACAACCTAAATTTCTCCTTTTAACCACATTCAAATATATAATTCAATGCTGTTAATTACATTCACAATGTTACACTATCATCACCACCATCCATTACCAAAATTTAGCAATCAACCCAACCCAAATACTTACTCTTCCTTTTTTTTTTTTTTACTATATGGTCTATCAGTTTGATTTCCAGGGATTACTTAATGCAATAGTCAATGATGTTATTCTACTTTCTTTCTCTTTTTTCCCATTTGGTTTTACTTGCATTCTTTCTATTCTTCAGAAAATTAATGTTTATATATTTTTTCCTCATGTCCTCAACTTTGTTTTAATCTTTACCTCTATAATTAAATACATGAAATTCTTATTGTCAGTCCTTTGGCTGAAGTTCCCCAGTAAGAGGGGCACATATTTACTATATTATCTAAGATTTTCAATGTTCAAAACTCTTTTTCTTTATCCTGGATAACAGGAGAGTTTGGCTATATATAAAGTCCTTGGCTCACACTTTTTAAAGGTTTTGGAAAATGCTGTTCCACTGTTGTCTTGCTTCATATGTTGCTTTTTCAGAGTTTGGTGACATCTAATTCTCTTTCCCTTGTATGTTATTTTACGTTTTTTCCTGGAGGCTCTGAGGAGGTTTTTTTTTTTTTTTCAAACTTTTAAAGTCTATTTGCTAGGATCTTTTAGTTTCCTTGTTGCTAAAGCAAATACCATGCAATGGGTTGGCTTAAACAATGGGAATTTATTGGCTCATGGTTTTGAGGCTAGGAGAAGTCCAAATCAAGGCATCATCGAGGCAATGCTTTCTTCCCAAAGGTGGGCGTTCTGGAGTTGGATGCTGGTGATCCTTGGTCCTGGGCCCCTCTGTCACATGGCAGTGCACATGGTGGCCTCTCCTGGGCTCTCCCTTCTCTTTCGTGTTCCATGGACTTTCAGCTTCAGGTTGCTCCCTCTGTAGCTTTTTCTCTCTCTGAGTTTCATTCTGCTTATGAAGGACTCCAGTAATAGGATTATGACCCTTCCAGATTGAGTTGGGCCACACGTTAACTGAAGTCACCTTGTCAAAAGGTCCTGCTTACGATGGGTTCATATTCACAGGAGTGGGTTAAGTTTAAGAACATGTTTTTCTGGGGTACATAGTTCCAAACCTTGAAATACAATATGCCTTAGAGTTGATCATTCTAAGTCAACTTACTGGGTAGCCACTGGGACCTTTTAATTGGGTTTTCTTTTGTTTCTGGAAAATGTTTTTGTTATAGTTTTAAATATTATTTCCATTAGGTTACTTTCTTTTATTCTTCATAAACTCCAATTATAGCAGATTGGATCCTCTTTGACTGCCTTTTATTTCAACTACTTTTACTCTGACCCTTTTCCCTTAAAATTTTTTTTTCTTCTTCTTTTTCTTCTCTTCAATGTGCCTTATTAATTTCCATTCAAATCTATTTTCTTTTGTACACCTCTTTCAATTAGGTTTTGCTCTGTTAATACTGTACTGTCTTGTTAGCTTTTGAATGATTTTGCATTTTTTATTTGTCATTTAATCAAGCATTTTTAGTTTTTTTTTTTTTCCACATGAGAGCTACTCTGAATATGCTAGCCTGATATTAGCAGAAATATAAATTCCTACTTAGTCATAAATGGGTCCCTGAAATTGCAAATGTCCTACCAGAAATCTGTGGAAGGTTACGCAAAAGGGAGATGACATATTGCTTTGAATTAGAGATATTGGGAATGGCATACTTTATGGATAAAACTTCAGAACTTTTCCAGAAACTTCCTTTTCCCCATATCATGCTGTCGTTTTTGAGTTTCTTCCCAGATGTGAAGGCATTAAGCTTGATGTTTATTCTGTTCTAATAAGCAGATAAAGTAACAAGCTATGAAGTATATTTATTGGGCAGTGTTTGTTTATATCATTGAGAAGATGAAAAGTGGCAAAAAGTAGGAACTGTTTATATTTCCATGTCTTCCCTAGAATCCCTGCATCTACCTAAAATGGATTTTAGGCTTTGGGATAAGGCTAAATTTAGACTAGTTATGTGGCATGAATTCCTTTGGTTAAGATATTTGTTCCAAGCATTTGATGTATTTTTGAAGATCAGTATTTTCTAAACCTTCCTACATGTGAAAAGGCTTAAAAAATCAATAATTTGTGACCTGTATTCAGGAATTAACTATTTCTTCTGAAACTTTTCTTGTTAACTCTTAGGTATGTGAAGAAAATAACTAAAAATGGCAAGTAGCAGACTTGAGGAGTCCATGGGAGCTGTTCAGATGGGATTAGTCAGAATGCTTAAAGGATTTCAAAGCAAGGTTTTGCCACCCCTGTCCCCAAAGCTGGTTACAGAAGAGGAAGTAAATCAAATGGTAATGTATTAGAGAATTGCATTTAAAATATTTAATGCATTAATCTCAGGAGAATGACAGTTGCTACTAGGCATTCTCAGAATATTAAAAGGAGAATTGCTGACTGACTAATATCAATTTAGTAAACATGGTAACTTGTTGAATAGCATAGGCACTTCTTAAGGCCTGAGATGTTTTTGAACGTACATAATACTTCAAAGTAGAGATTTGAATTGCTTAAGTTAATCAATTGAAGTAAGATCAGACAAGCAAACTATTAAGGTTTTCTAAATATTAGGTTGAACCCTATGAAATTATCATTTGTGTAGTTCAAAAACAGTCAAATATTAGAAATTTTATATGGTTTAACCTCATAATTTATTACTCTGTTGACTGGCAAAAGTTATTTTTGTTTGTATATTAGTAGAATGTGGAACATTAAAATAATGACTTAGGGCATCTGGGAAAATAAATATTTTTTCTCTCATTTAAAATAAAATATATTTGTAATGAATTATAATAATTTGGTGAGAATCAAATTATGAACCACATGCTATAGAAAATATTAATAAAATTTTACAGTGCTGGGGATAATATTCATTTCATTTTAATAACAAGTATCAAGTTGCATTCTAGTTAGAGAAATAAAATCAATCAACATTCTCTCTCTCTCTCTCTTTTTTTTTTTTTTGAGGTATCTGGGGCCAGAGATTGAACTTGGGACTTTGTATATGGGAAGATGGTGCTCAACCACTGAGCCACATGGGCTTCCCTGAGTTGGTTTTTTCATTTGTTCCGAAGCATGGGGAACCAAACCCAGGACCTCCCATACTGCTTAAGCCAACATCCGAGACCTTGTCATTCTCTTTTTAGTGGTGGTTGTTACACATTTAAAATAACTTCTGAGAGTGTTTTTGTTTTTTTGCTTTTAAGGCTTTATTATTTTTATTTAAATCACAACACAGATGATATCCTTTGAATTTTATTATTCTAATCTGAGTTCCAATCAAAAGAAATTTACAAACTGAGCTGAAAGCTAAACTAGAAATATGCCATCATTTAAATGGATTTAATCACAGAAATGAAATATGTAGGGAAATAGCATTCTGGAAGAGCACTGACTTTAACCCACAGTAAAATAAATCAGCTAAATTATATACCTTTGAATACTTTTAAGATATTGGCATGTACTTAAGCATTATGTTACTTCCAGTGATCATAATTGCCTTGTATATAAAGTAGGCCCTGGAACAATGTGAACATTCTAAAGCAACAATAAGTAGTAGTTATTATTTATAGCTAAATAATCTCTTGTTAGCTTAGGTTTACTTAAACAACAGGTTACATTTCCCCCTCATAACATTATAGAGTGTTAAAGCATATTATGTTCTTATTTGTGTCTGTGAATATGGCTGGCTTCTGGATCTGGTGATTGGCTTAGAGCTCTTTTAAAACAAGGTCTATGTGAGCTCTTGCGATTTCTGAAAAGTCCAAACTCATTCGGGAACAGTGTAATCACACTTCCCAGATCCTTTACATTTTACAACATTTCTCTTTAGCTTGATGTAACATGGTAAACACACAACAACTTTGTTTGCATGTTTTAACTTCAGCTGAAAAATACAAGTATTTCAAACTTCTTAGTTCTGAAGCCAGTAAGTGATTTTTGGAATGGAGAGTTTTAAGCTCAAATGACTCTTCTGAGGATAGATGTTAACCTTTTTTGACATGTTCCTGGGCAATTTCTTGACTTTTTCTCCCCCAGGTTCCTTTGTGTGATTCCTTCAAATCATAAGGAAATGGCAACTGTATGTCATTTCAAATTAGTACGGTGAGAGCTCAGAAGTACATGGGTATTTCTATTGTATAATTTAGTTATATTAAATATTTTATGAGGACGCTTAGAGGAAGTCCAGAATTATCCTGAAGGCTAAAAACACAAATTATTCATTATTGGCATTTTTCACACTTTTTCAGTGTAACCATATGTTAATCTGTTGCTCTGGTTTTAAATCCTAGCTTACTCCCTCTGAGTACCTGAAGGAGATGTCCCTCACCACAGAGCAGAGACTGGCTAATACACATGTGATGTGCAGACCACAGATCATTGAACTTTTAGATATGGGGGAAGCAACACATCAAAAGGTACTTGCATATAAACTAGGTCCTGGGACAATGTGAACATACTAGAACAAAAATAACTAGTAATAGTTATTGTTTCTGGCTAACTAATTTCTTATTGGGTTAGTTTTATACACTTCATTTCTACTTCTGATGATCTCAATATCTGTGATTTGGTATGGAGTTAATTACAATTAATAAGTAAAAACCTCATGCCTTTTGACTAGCTACTCTTCTTTTTTAACTACTTTTGGACACTATTTGATACTATTGTTTACAGATTAGGAGTAGATCCAAGAATTATATTAGCCAAGCTCAATTAATTCATCTTCTCACCTAATTTGCAATCTCTCCCTGAGCTATCATCACTAGAAAAGAAGAAAGTGGAATTATTAAAGTAGCTATTTGTTGTTGATTCTGGTTCGTTTCTGATAACAAATCTATGGTTTTAGCCTCTAAAGAATAGTTATTTTTAATATGTTTCTATATTTAATATAACCTATATATTCTATGATTTAGGTGTGTATGATTATAAAATATCTTGTTTCCTCTTTTTAATTTCTTGATTTTTTTTTTTTTCATACCAGTTTTTGGCTCTTTTCTTTAAGAACGCCAATTATGAATATGTTGGACTTTCTTTGTCTGCCATTTTACACCTTGCATTTCCTCTCTAGTTTATTTTTAACTTCCTGTTCATTTCCATTTCATTGTACTCACTTTTCATCAGATTATCCTCCATGTCTCTTATTCTGAGTTTTGTGTTTGTGTGTTTCTCTTAATCTTCTTTCTCAAGCTTGGCCAGCTCAGCAGACCTGGGTTTTCTTACAGCATTTGACACAGGATCTCTTATTTTGCAAAATTTTGTTCTCTTGGATCTGAGATACCACACTACCTTGGTTTTCCTCTTACTTCAAACATTGCTTTTTCTTATTTTATTTGTTGCATCTCTCTCCTCTTCCTGATCACTAAATGTTGGAGCTCCTCAGTGCTTGGTCCTTGGACCTCTTCTTTCTCTTTTGTTGTCACCTCTTCTAGGGCCAAAGTTTTAAATTCCATTTATGTGATGATTATGTTCACATCTATATCTACTGAACTCTGGATTGTTTATTCAGATCAATGTATGTTAGGCAGCTCAAACTTAATATATCCAAGACTTAATTGTTGGTTTATATTTCCTCTTTTCATATCCCAATATTTTACCATTAAATATGTTTGTTTTATTGTCTTTGTTGTTGCTTTATTTGTGAAAATGCTCTCTATCAGATTAAAGAAGTTACGTATGATTCCTAGTTTGCTAAGAATTTTTATCATGAATAGATATTTAATTTTATCAAATGGTTTATGCATCTATTAAAATGATTGTAATAATTTTCTCCTTTATTCTCTGAAAGTGAAAAATTATATTTGTTTTTAGTTTCTATTAAATTACAATATACATATAGAAAGGAACACAAATTTTAACGAAGTGAACATGCTCATTTAACCAATCTCCAGATCAAGAAATATAACAAAACCAACATCCTAGAAGTGTCCTTATGTCCATTTTTTAGTTACTATCTATCCCTCTTCCAAAAAGAACTGTTAATTGACATCTATCATAGGTTAGTTTTTTCCTGTTTTTGGCCTTTATGTAAGTAGAATAATATAATATGTACTCTTTAATAACTGACTTATTTTATTCAATATTATGTTTTGGGGTTTATTCATGTTGTTGTTTAGTGTTAGTTCATTCATTTTAATTCCATTGTATGATTATACCACAACTTGCTTATCCAGTTTACTGTTGATGAACATTTGGTTGTTTCCACCTTTTGACTACTTTGTGTATTAAAGAAGTTGATGGCAATAACCTCACTAATTCTATCATCATTTGTAGGGGTTAGCTCCTTTTTGAGTGTTTCCCACTCAAAAGTGTTCTTAGTTTTAATATCCATAGTCTATGTAGTATTTACCATTGTGTGGCTATATGATTAATTTCTTCTTTCAACTGCAGTTTTCAGGAGTTGACCTGGATCAGACATTATTCCAGCCTTTTCCATCAGAAATTGTATTTCAGAACTACACTCCCTGTGAAGTCTATGAAGTTCCACTGGTTTTGAGGAACAATGACAAAGTAAGTGTAATCTCCAGGTTGGCTGAACCTCTCCAGGATATATAAGAAGGGGTAAAATAAAATGGGATCCTAAAGAATCTTAGATAAGTTCTTTAATTTGATAGATTTAGGAAAATAGTCTGAAAAACATACTCTTTGACTTTAAGCTTAATGAATACAAGGCTGTGTTGGCTTGTTTGTTACTATATGTTCAGTTCTAGAGCAATACCCAACAAACAGTAAACCTTCAACATGTCCAATAACTGTTGAATAAAGGATTGACTAAACAGATAGAATGAAAGCCTAAATCACTTGGGTTAGGTTTTTATTTAAGACAGGGCAATTGCTATTCATCGTTATGTACCTACGTTCCCCAATTCATATGGATTGCAATTGTTGAGCCAATATATAAGTAAGTTCTGAAAATTGTATTTTAAAAAAACTTCTTTTCTCTTCTAAAAAGTGTAGATCCTTTCCTCCTTATCTTTCTCCTCCCTTCTACCTCAGATAGCCTTTAGATTTTGTCTACAGAGTTTTGAAAGTCTTTTCCAACTGTCTAAACCTTGTCTCCTTGTGGTTGTAATTGAGGATTTATTCTCGAGCTTTTGAGATGGACTAGGCATTAAATCCCTGAGGATTCCTTGATATCTAACAATAATAAAAGAAAGAATAACACAGAAGGTCATCATGAAGCACAGTTAAGTATGAAAAGTAATAAAGATGGGGAAGAGGCATCTGAGAGATGCTAAACTTCAGGTGTGAAGACAATTTGGAATGCTTATAGGAGTCTAAGAATATGGGGACAAAAAATTCTAACTATAAGAAAAAAGAAAATAAGTGAAGACTACGTAAGAGTCCAAGGCAAATGGAGACTTGCAGCTATATTCAGTGCAGTAACTCATTAAAGGAATCAGTGATGCCTTTTGGAGATCAATGAGGTGATTTAGTGACAGCAAAGTCAGACTCTGGAGAAAATGGTATATTTAATTCTTTGCTATAGTGTTAGCAGGAGAAGCTCATGGGCCAGAAACTAAAAGGGCAGGCAGAAAGAAAAGAAAGAATCTGAGATGCTCAGGGTTATGTTCCTAGACCTCAAGAAGAGGTACATTATATAAACACTAGGACTCTTTATCTTTTCTCCCAAGACTGCCAACTAATTCGCTTTCTCACTTCCAATTCTCTTCTTTTTCTCCATTTCTTTTTTCTTTTTTTAAATTTTTTATTCTAAGAGTTCATTTATTACAGCTTTATCACTCATGGCACCTTTTAAGGGCAGTGATACAAGGGAAATACATATTTCATTAAAGAAATATGTATATAAAGTATTTCCCCATAGTAGCATATATTTGTCCTTACCATTATAGGCTACTTTCTTTTGTGTTTTTGTCTTGTTTTGTTTTTTAATATATTTTTTATTTATTTTTAAAAGATACTTAGATTACATAAAATGTTACTCTCCATTTCATTTTAACTTGCTCAGGTGTTCTTTGGCTACTAAAGACAGAGAGGAAGTAGTCCAAAGGGACCCTCAGATACTCTTCCCTGACCCTAAACGAGGCGTTTATATGAGCAAGTCAAGGGTAAAGGGCATGTATAAGTTCTGTCGGCCAAAGGGCACGCATTTCCCATGGGTAGCCCATCAGCTCTTGGTAAGAGTGTTGGAGGACGTCCCATGAAAAGAGGGTCCCCATTCAGGGAAGGCCGGCTACCAGCAAGCTGGCAGCTTTTTCTCAGCTAAGCTGTCTTGTTCTTGGGTGAGTTACTCCCAAGGCCCTCAATCTAAGTGGTCTAGGTAAGCCTGAGTCTCTACTACTTTAGTCCATGGTCTCGTAAGGAACCACTGGGACAGATTTGGGGTGCGGAGAGATGCTTTATGTGCCTTTCACCTTTTATTTGCTTTCTTTTTGGCATGGAGTACAGAAGACAGTGCCTTTTTGGTCATTAAATCTTTGTCTCTCTCACATACATGGGTGAGAGTAAGTCATGAGCGCTCCAGAAGCCATAGCACAGTTCTCCTTGGGATGCAATTACAAGCACCTAGGCTAGAGTCAGACTAACCTGGGTTCAGATGCCAGGTGTGCCATTTCCTGTCTTGAAAACTTGGGCAAGTCATTTTGTTTCTGTAAGTCATGGGGATAATAATAGTCCCCATTTAACAGGTTGTTTTGAATTTTAAATGAGATAATGAATATAAAGAACTTAGCTACGTGCCTGTCATGTAGTAAGCATTAAGCCAATATTGTTATTGTTATTATTAGGGTTGTTTTCCTTTCTATTCTCTAAGGCACAATTATGCTTTCAGTAAAAATATTTCCAGCAAGCTTACATAGTATAATTCAGCACATCATAAATGCCACTGCATGCTCCCCTTACAAGCAAAGACATTTCTATTTGTACATACCTCTTCCTTACCTCCCCACTCTCTATTCTTAAGGACCCTCTAAATGTTTTCCTGTATTGGCTTTTTTCCTTTCCCAACTGGGTTATAGCCTTGAGAGATTGTGGAAGTTCTTTTTTTCTCATTTTTCACCTGAGACTTCTAGGTTATGTTTTCTAAATAACACTCTGCTGCCCCTTTGTGCCTTTAAAATAAAGAATCCTCCCCATTTTCTTGTGTCCCTGGAATCTCCACTGCTCTCCACCCTCTTCTCCTTCTAATTGCATTCCTTTTATTGCCGAGCTATCTGAGATAGGCAGCAATACTTAGCTCTGGGTGAGGCAAGCTGGGCAGGGCAATAAGGCTTCATAAGCATGAAGCAGTTGGAAGCTGCTCTGAGACTGGCCTTGGGGAGATGGCACTGTTCTCCTTGTTCTCGCTCCCTGCTGGTGCTCAGTTAGGACACTCCCATGGAGAGGCAGGGTAGAGTCAGGCCAGGCCTCGACTCCCAACATCAGGGCTTGTAAAGCTGTACCACTTGGGGCAAGTGTCTATTTCTTCACCTTTAGAATGGGAGTTGTAATGAAGGGCAGAGGTTATCATAAGGGTTTATTGGCACATCATGTACAGTGGTCCCTAGGATGAGTGCTGTGGTGAGATTGCTTCTCCCAGTGCAGGTCTCAAATGCTGGGAAATCCAGCTTAACTCACTATCTGGGTGGGATGTTTGGATCATTAACTTAGTCTTTGGGGACAGTCACATTAAATAAAATGAACAAAGGCTTGCAATAATGGTAAAAATGAGTAATAGTAACAATGTTAATAGACATTCAAGCTAAAATGTACCGAGTACTTACTTTATGTGTGGAGCACTGAGTGACGGGCCGTACTGTCATTTCCCTTCCCAGTTGAGGAACCTGAAGTTCTGACCTGACCAAAGTACATGGCTAGTGAGTAGTAGACAGAGATTTCAGGCTATGTTTTACTCCAAAGCCTGCACTTTTGCTTCTGCTTTTCCACATACACAGTGTCCATCATTATGCGTTTTTCCTGCAGATTCCCAGGATGGTGAAAATTGTTGAGGAAAGTTCACCTTATTTTAAAGTGATCAGCCCCAAAGATATTGGCTGCAAAGTCGCTCCAGGAGTGCCATCCATATTCCGAATTCTTTTCACTCCAGAGGAAAACAAGGTAACTGCAGCACTGGCAAGAAATTGGTACCGGTCCATGCTTGGTTGAATAGTGGTCACCAGCAGTTTGCAATTCTGATTATTCACAGATATGGAGGTGATTGTGGGAGGATGCGAGGCGTGGGTGAGAGGAGGGATGGTGTTGCCAAACAGTGTTGAGGGCTTATATGAGAGTTTTAAGAATCCAGGGTACAGGGAAAGGTAATTCCCCTGAAGAGTCCCTCCCCATCCCAATGTATTTACATTTGATGATCCTGCTAGAGGGATGCCAAGAAGGAAAGATGTTGTCAGCAGTGAGCTGAGACAAAGGATAAAGATTATGGCTTGCTGGAAGTTCAGGAATGCTAGGTGGTTACATCTCTCCTCGGGTTCTAACTAGTTTGGGAAAGAGATCCCAGACCCACATATTGATCACAAGCTCACCCTCATTAATGGCAGGAGTGTGGCCAGGCCTCAGATGGGGCATCCTCCTGTTCCCCAGTGGCTGGTGGATAACTGGTCCTTGGTAAAGGCCACCCTAACCTCCAGCTCCATGTACCACAAGTGGAGAAGCTGGAGCTGGGGCCGGAGACCTGCCTGGTCTGCTTACCCCTATCTGCACACAGGCAGTCCAGAAAGAGCCCGAGTTGTTAAAAAAAAAAAAAAAAAAAAAAAAAGGAAGAAAGAAAGAAAGGAAGGAAAGGAAGGTATATAGGGATCTAGCCTATTCTGACTCTCCTCGGTCTTAGAAATTCTGGTTCTTCCTCAGGGCGAAGGAGCAGGTAAGGAGGGGAAGGAGAACTGAGGGTAGAGGCCTCCTCCCCAGCCCTCTGGTGGGGTTGTTTTTACTATGGGCCAAAGTAGAGACTTGTGGGGAGGACAAAAGAGATTTGTCTGCATGATTATAGGAGCGAGGACAGAAAACCAGACTTAAATAGGCCTAACAAAGTACTCTGTAAGAGTATCTAGAACGCTGATGGTTTGCATGGTTTTCTGTCTGGAGCCGTTGTGTTAGCATGAGAGCACAGTGGGGTCAGAGAGCATTAGTTTTGATCCCTGCTTCTCCACCACTGATAGTTATTAGCCGCTTTAATTACCATCACCAGTACTCCTGCTACTATTGCTACTATTAATACTTTTCTGGAGAGCAGGGACAGAGATTTTAACGTGGTCTGCCAAGCATGTAGCACCGCAGTGGGTGGTTAAAAGTCCCATTATATTAATACTGCCGTGGTTATTTTGCCGCTTTGTGGTATTGCTATTTATTTCTCCGGTTGTGTTTATGAAGCTGTAATTCTCTTTGGGGTACTGCTGAGATCAGTAGCTCCGGAAGTAGGGCTTTTTGGTATGTGTTGTTCTGGCCCTCGCTGTTCTGTTTGTTTTTTCTCTCGAGGTTGTCTCTGTCTCGAAGGGAATGGTGCTCGGGTTTAGTTTGGGCATCAAATTCCTACACTGTCATTTCTGTAGGAAGCTGATTGTAAGGATTTGGGCAGCTCAAAATACTAGATATGCTAGATTTGAGGAGCTGGCTTTCCTTAATTTTCTTCTGTGCTAGAGAAAATATGTCTTCTGTTGGGATAAGCATTGTTCTCCCCTTCAAGGGTAGAAAGGTTCCCTGCCATGATAGGGGTGTGGGTTACTTGGATGACTTCATTTGTTAAAATTGTAATTTAATAGTTATACACTCCAATGTATATAAATTTTACTTTAAAAACTGTAAAAAATAGTCACAATAGAGGGGGCATGGGTGGAGGTACAGATGAAACCAGAATGACAAAATGTTAATAATTGGTGAATCTGGGTGATAAGTACACTGGGGTTTGTTATATTATTCTCATTTATTTGTATATGTCTCAAATTTTCCATAATCAGAAGCTAAAAAAAAAATAGAAACTTTTTTTACTTCTTATCTATAAAGCAAATAAAACTGAAATGTATTTTAGGTATATTCATAAATATGAAATGCTAACATTCCCACTGAGGATTATTACTTGGCTATATTTTGTGGCTGCTAATCTTACTTCTGGCTTTTTTATTCGATTTATCCAACATTACATGTCTATTGGGAAACCCCTAATTAAAAAAAAATTAACTAGGTTAAATGTTGATATGCTGTTTCTTCTAAGTATTTGAAAGTAATCAAAGGCTACAAGCGTGGATGAGGAGATACACGGAGAGAATAACAGTTCCTGATGAGAATTATAATTATCAGATTTTGGATACATTAATATTTTGTTTTGGGCTTGGACTCTAAGCTGTAATATAATTTACGGAATTCACTTTTCTAAAGATGGAGTTGTTTCCTCCTTCTGCTGACTGTCTAACACTGATCGGTGTTTGTGGAAGCCTTGCTGTTAGGTTTGGTTACCTGCAAAGATCCTGTTCTATGTGCTCATCCAGCAGGCCCCACTGTCAGTAGGTTTTCTAGTCCAGGCATCTACATCCCCCCTTAACTGGTGGAAATCCAACAGGGACATGCACAGGATGACAGACTAGAGTTAGGCATGCCATCTTCAGTGCTGCCCCAGAATGTAACAGAGGAGTAACTAGAGCCAGATTTATTTTAGGAAAATAAAAGTCAATCATTTCACTAAGTGTCACTTTTTCTTCAGTTGACCAAATTGGTAGCCAGAGTACATAAGTATTTTTTTCCTCCTTATCTCCTGCTGATCTGAGCACACTCCATTCTCTTTCACCCTCCTCACATCTGGAGGGTGAGATATGCAAATTGCAGCATGCCACAGCTTAATCAGCCAGTCCCCTTTCAATCGGATTTTCAGCACCCATATATATTAACATGTCGAAGATGATAATACAATTAACATTTTTTTCCCTGTCATCTACTAATCTGGCTTCCTGGTGATTTAACTTGTTAAGAATGCCAGCTACCCAGATAACAGGTGCAACAAATTCACTTTGGCTTCCCTTATCTCTTCTTCTCTCATAGGCTTTTTTAAAAAGATGATGGATATGTTATTAATCTAATAATTCTGGTATATATGTCATGTACTGTAGAAATATAATAATCAATATTATAACACTATAAAATCCTAGAACCTGACATTTTTCTTGAACCCTTATTTATTTTGTCTTTACTACTAAAAGAAATATGAAAAATATTAGGTTTTCATTAAAAAGCAAAACAGGGTACTTACTTGGACTTAAGAAAGCATCTGTTTACAGTGGCGCTGCCCTATGGAAAGGACAGCAATGGCTTGAAGGAAGTATGCAGTGATACAATTTTATTGCTTAATATGTTTTAGGAAAATCTCTAGTTTATTGTCAGAATACTTTTCCTGATTTGTTACTATGAAATTAAAAAAAAACATGGCCTGAGAATAGAAAAATGTTAATATATTTTATATTATCTAGATTTGAAATAGTAAACTATGTTGCCAGCATTTTGAATTAAAACTTAGGTATAAAAATTTCCAGCCATTCTCCAGATCTTTCTTGGCTCTTAAGCAAAAATAATGATAGAGCTTTTGTTTACTTCTTGCTGGAATCAGCCTTCCCCAGTTCAGTCTGGGTCACCCCTGTGACTCCAGTGCCTAGCACAATGCCTGATTCATTGTAATTATGCAGTAAATGTTGAATGAGATAAGTAAGTGAAAGTTAATCTCAAGAAAATATAAAGAAGGTTGTACGACTTGAGGATGGGCTACAGATTATACAAATAAAAAGGCACAGTATCTTTTTTGTGCTTTGAAAGTATTAGATATTAACTTTCTTTCTTGTCCTTTCAACCAGGTTGGAAAGATACCTAAGAATTCTTCTCTAAGTTTTCTCTCTATTTCATTTCACTCTTTAGTGAGTCATATCACTTCCTTTTAGCTTTCTGGATTTGATAAATGTCATTTGATAATAAGGCTAACAAGGATTTTAATAGTTCTTTTTATGATGAACTCTTGATAGTTTAGTACTCACATGAAGATATTAAAAACGAATAACATTCTTTCACTCAGTCAACAAAAAAATTACTGGATACCTACTCTGTGCCAGGACCAGTTATATGAGGCAGGATCCAATGGAGAACAGAACAAGCTTTGGCATTCATGGAGCTTACAATTCTACAATGAATAAATCAACAGACAAATATGTAATTTAATGCCAGATATTGACATGACAGAAGATAGAGGGTAACAGGGGTCCCATTTTCTTTTCTTTTCTTTTTTCTTTCTTTTTTTTTTTGCATTTTATTATTTATTCAGATGTTTAAGTTCTCACACTAGGTTTTTACAAGCTGGTGAATACTGACAAATTATTTCTCCCACAGAACTATAACCACACATTCCAAGACAGTATAAATATATGCTTAAACTAACATTAATGCACATCACCATTTTATCAATTACACAGTAAAACAAATGATCAAGTATCCAAATATTAAGTTACATAGCTCAAAGACATATAAAATGTTAGATGTCTGCTGAATTCATTAGCAGAAACCTACTTCTTTTTTTGCAAAAGTTTGGGAAGAGAAGGAAAAAAAATCATACTTCAAACAGAATAGCTGGTAAACAACTTCCAATAGATATGGAAAAATTACAAGAATTTCAGAAATTTTATGATTAAGAATTATTGTAGCTACCATAACAAAGCATCTCTGCCTTTAAAAAAATATTTACTAAATTGAAGAGCATATTCTACATGTTCTGTACAAGACAAAAGCAACATTTTACTAAAAATATTTAATAGCCTCCCTCGCATTCATTTGTCAGGCCCTCCTGGTTAAGTTGCACCCCAAAGTGCACCCCATTAAATTAACTGCAAAGCTTTTTTTGTCTGGAGACGTTAAAGACATGTGCTTCTGTACAATGCAGATTTTCAATTTCTCTAAAGTCATAAAATGAGATTTATAGATAGACATTAAATAAATCACCGTAAGACTTGGTAAAAATCCCAACAATATTCAATGGTTGCACAAACCTATTGTATACTGTACGACTGTGTGAGATGTAAACATAAAGTGAACAGGCAAATAACCATTTAGGCCCACTTTCAGTGTTTGAGATGACCGAAGGAATAAACCACATAAGGTCTGGAGTGTCCTTAGTTTCTGGGATTCTAATTTCTATATGATACTAAAAATACACAAGTATTGTGCTGGGTATTTTGGCACCTAATCTCTCAAAATTTCTTATATATTGATAAGATCATGACATGGGAATAGCGTTAAGGAAGACTTATAACTCAGTACTGCATGATTTCAGGAAAGATCAATTGGTACAAATGATAAGCCCATTTTAAATGCTGACCAGCAAGAATCCAAATAGGCTGATTGTCCTTATGTTAATTTTTAAAGTACTTATCTTTTAGAGACATATAATGAATTATTTACAGATGTAATAATACGATGTAGGGGACTTGCCCCACTGGGGCGCGGGGGCAAGATAGATGAAGCAAGCTTAGAGGTTGCACCCATAGAGGCTGCAATTCTGTCAGACTTGTAGCATGGTAAAACTGCTTTACAATGTTCCTATGGAAACTTCATTAGACTCATTCACCAACATTAGAGGCCCTCTCTCAAGTTTCACTTCCAAGCCAATACCTCAGGCACCCCAATTTTATTGAATGTAATAGTTGTTTCTGTGACGGTTGGAGTCTTTGAAGCGCAACAGCATTTTAGAACGATACTTTTCCAAATATGAAAGTTGCTTGCTGTTAAAAGCTCCACACCACTTTTGTCTTATGGGCTGTACTGCATCTTCATATTTCATTCCACCTTCAATCAATGCTAGGGCAACAAGCACTGGAGCTCTCCCAAGACCTGCAACATAATGGACAGCAATGCAGCAGCCAGGTTCTTCACAAAACTTAGTTTTCACAAGACTTAACCAATCATCAACAGTCTGGTTAGATGGTGGTGCACCATCATCAAAAGGCCAACTGAGAACATGGATGCCTTCTTTTTCTATAAGAGCTGTGCTGTAAGTTGCTTCTATTGTGGTAACTCCATACTTCTGAAGTTCAAGAATATGTTTAACATACTGGCTTGGCCTCCCCTCGGGCAGGTCAAGACTGTCTGTGGTTGCCTAGAGAGACTGATGAAGCTTCACACCCCTTACTTCTCTGCCTGGGGTAGGGATGAAGCTGCAGGTGAGGGCATCAGTCTATTCTGTGCTGGTCCAAAATGACTGCAGTTGCCCAGGTAGACTTCCAACTACTTAGTCTGTGACACCCGAATGTACCTGCAATTACCTGGGGAGGCTGGTGCAGGTCCCAGCAGCTTCCTCCCTGCCAGAGGTGGGACTGAAGCCTAGGCTACCGTCTCCGTGAATTTCAACCAGCCAGGCTTCCCATCATGCCAGAGGCATTATCAAAATGGCAGCTACTGTCCTTTTTCTGACTTGGACAGGTTCAAACTTCAGCTGTTCTTAGGGTTATACTAACCAGTATTTACTAATCAGTAGCTGAAGTCAGTGGCCAACTGTCTCTTCCTTACCTGTTTTTCAGAAGTGGCGCTTCCAACTCCAGCTACAGAATAGCTCCGAGGCAGCTTGTGCCACCAGAGTAGGATGAGCACCGGCCTCTGTGGCGTGGCCTGGAATTTCCTTGATTGGCTGGCACAGGTCCCTCCTAGCTTCCTCCCTGCCAGAAGTGGAGCTGGGGTTTAGGCTAGAGCAGCAATCCAATCTGGATGGAAAGAAGTCGGTCCATACCAGCACTGTGATTTTCAGTCTACCCTACTTCCCCTCATGCTGGGGGCAGACTTAAAATAGCTGCTACCAGCCTCTTTCTGACTTGGACAGGTTCAAACTTCAGCTGTTCTAGGATTATGCTTTAGTCAGCCGAATTTACTATTCATTAGCTGAAGTTGGTGCCCAATCATCTCTTCCTCCCCTGTTTTTGGTAAATGGAGCTTCCAATTCCAGCCACCAGTGGAGTATGGGCATCGGCCTCCATGGCATGGCGTGCTCTACTCACGAATTTTCTCTGAGGATGTGCAGTTTCCTCTTTCCATTCTTTCAAGGATGTTTCAGGATGGTCTTCTAGTCTCCTGGAGCCCCTAAACAGATGCTTTAGATACCATTGAATGATTACTAACTGCCCTGTAGCATGAGCTGACTCTTGGAGCTCCTTACTTTGCTGCCATCTTGCTGGTTGTCCCCTCAACAACTTTTTGGCCAACCTGGGATCCAGTTCATCCAGGAAAGATAGAGTAAATGCTTCATCCTTTCCCTTTCCCTACCCTGGGGAGTTTTGATTAGGAATGACATGATCTGACTTAAATTTTACGACCACTCTTGTTGCTGAGTAGAGAGTAGACCAAAGGGGGTTTGAGACATAACAGCTAGTTGCCTACCCTGATATGCATTTTTAATTGCCTCATTGGTAAGAGAACCACAAATTTTTATTGAACTCATTCCTGCCTGAAATAATAGATTATATTTCCTAGCCTCCTTTGCAGCTGGGTGTGTTAAAGTGTTGGCCCAGGAGATGTAAACAGAAGGACTTCCAAGGCTCTACTTTAAGAGAGCTGACACAGCAGGAAGCTGCACTGTTTTGCCCTTCTGCCTTTCCTCCTATCAGCTCTGAGAGATAGCTGGAGTGTCAGGAATCATCCTGTACCATGATGTGACATTGAGGATGGAAGTCATGTGCTAGAATCTTAGAGCAGGACTTTAGGAGCTTGGGTCTCCGATGAGTCTGTGGAGCCAGCATACCAGCCTGGCCTGCCTACCCCTGGACTTCTTTATGTGAGAGAAATAAACTTCTATCTAGTTTAAGCTGCTTTTATATTGTTCTTTTTCCTGTTGTACGTCGCTGAACTGAACCCTGACTAATGAGGGGCAAGAGACTGTTATAATAGTTTAGGCAAAAGATGAGGATGTTTTAGACTAGGGTGGTGACAGTGAAGGTGATGAGAAGTAGGTGGATTAAGGACATGTTTTTATGGCAGAGATGTCAGGATTTGCTGATAGATTGGATGAAGAGTGTGAGAGACAAAGAAAGGAGTCTAGGTTGACTCAGGATTTTGGCAACAACTGGCCAAATGGTGGTACCATTTACTGAGATAGGGAATAATGGGAAGAAAGCAGGTTTATGAGCCTGAAGGGGGATGGGGGGGGGAGCCAGGAATTAGGAGCTCTGTGTTTTTTTTAAGATTTATTTATTTATCCCACCCCCCTCCCCCCGTTGTTTCACGCTTGCTGTCTGCTCTCTGTGTGTTCTTCTGTGTTTGCTTGTCTTCTCTTTAGGCAGCACTGGGAACTGATCCTGGGACCTTCCAGAGTGGAGAGAGGTGCTCAATCTCTTGTGCCACCTTGGCTTTCTGGTCTGTCGTGTCTCCTGTTGTCTCTCTTCTGTCTCTTTTTGTTGCATCAGCTTGCTGCGCCAGCCCTCCACGTGGGTCAGCACTCCTGCACAGGCCAGTACTCTGCGCGGTCCAGCTCGCCACATGGGCAAGCTTGCTTTTCACCAGGAGCCCCCGGGAATCGAACCCTGGACCTCCTATACGGTAGACGGGAGTCCAATCACTTGAGCCACATACGCTTTTCTATATGTATTTTAAGTTTGAACTCCCCTTTATACATTCAGATAGAAATGTTAAGCAAGCAGTTGGACACATATTTGAAGTAAAAGGGAGATGTTGGGACTAGAAATAAATATTTGAAAATCAAAGTGTAAAAATGGTACTTTACACCAAGAGATGGATGAAATGACATTGGGGATGAATGTAGATAAAAGAAGAGGTTGGGAAGGGAGGAGGCTTCAATGAAGGTGTCAACAAAGGAAATTAAGAGAGGGTAGTCAGTGAAGTGGAAGGAAAAATCATGAGATTGCAGCATTCTAGAAGCCAAATGAATAAAGTATTGCAAAAAGGAAGGAACGCTCAACTGTGTCCAAAAAGTAGAATAGAGGATAGGGAATTATTAACCCTTGGATTTGGCAAGGTCCCTAGTGATCTTGGCAAGAACAGTTTCTGGGGAGTGATGGGTACAAAAGGCTGACTGGGGTGGATTAAAGAGAATGGAAAGTGAGGAGGTGACACTATTGACTAAAAATAATAAATTTAAGGAGTTTTGCTATAAAGAGTAATTGGAAAGGTGGGGCAGTAGTTGGAGGTAGATGTTGAGGTCAAGGATAGTCTTTTTGTGTGGGTTTTTTGTTTTTTTTTTTTTGTATAAGAGGGAGACTAATCAAGCGTGATTATAAGCTGATGTGTGGATGTTCAGTAAAGAGTGGAAAAATGATGGTTCAGGAAAATCTTTGAGTAAGTCAAGATATAGTGCCCAAGGAGAGAGGTTGGTCTTAGATAAAGGCGTGAAGGGCAGATGCAGGCGGATGATAGATTTAAGGGTATCTTAGAAAGAAAAAGACTAAGGAGAAAATTAGTTTACTTAAATTGATGTCTATACATGATTTATGAAGTAACCACATTATCATTGTTTATCATTATCATTACAATGGCCAAAATAACTTGAAAGTCCCAGGTTTCTTTTCATGTCAAAAATCTTTTAATAGGGGAGAAATATAGATGCTGCTTGGAAGCTGAGACCTCAGTGAAATCATTTCAAATTCAAGAGTCATAGTGGTGGAGGATAACTCCCAAGATACCTCATCAATCTTGTTTTTAAATTGATTGGGATTTCAGACCTAATTCTTCCCTTTTGGACGATGAACGTTAGATTGAGATGATAATATATAATAAATACTTTTAACTGGCTGGAAATTTAGAACAGGTTTCAGGGCCACTGAGTATTAAATTCCCTGGGTTCTGATCAGCTCTGTTTTTGCTCTGTCAGTCATCCCACCATCAGGCTGAGGAGGAGGAGGGAAGGCATGAAGATGATGCGTAGGCCTAACCACGCTGGCCGTGCTGCAGGAGAAGACATCAGTTTCCTTTGCTTAAGATTTTGAAGGACAGAATTATTGCCATGTTTGCTTTCTCTTATTTTCTAATGAAAAATCAAGTTTCTTTCTTCTCACTTCTGAGAAAGTCAAATCTGCTATTTTCACATTCTACTGCTGTTTTTAAGTTTGGAGGATGGGCATTTTGGAACGAAGCCTAACAGACCAAAAATGGATTGGAAATTTCATCTGGAGGGCATTTTTATATAGGATAACATTTAAAAATGTAAAGTAATTCATGACTGAGTCTCTCATAGTAGAGGTGAAACAGCTTGGAATATTTTGCCTTTGAATGGTGATTGCCTCTGGGTCTAAGCACAGTGAAAGAGAGTTCATCAACTGAAGTAACTGCTTAGCTTGCAGACTGACACAGCCTCCCAAGTCATAACATCCGAATTATGTTTCAGCCAATAGAACCACATCTAATGATATATTACATAATATAATAGAGTCACATTAAATAAATAACCCCAGAGACTGGAATGCATTTTAAGGAATTGTTTAAAATACTTTCTTCATATTCTTTTATGGATATGTGAATTGGTTATGAAAATATATATGTGTGTAAAATTCTGATCAAACATCAAACCTTCCTTATTTGGACATTTAAAAATGTTTGAAAACATCCCTGTGAATATTTCAATTGCTCTCCTAAACTATTTTCAGCTGTCATAAATTCCTTATAGAACAAGGCAAAGGATATGTAAATAGAGAATAAAACACATAGGGATCTCCTCTCATATTGGATTCAGCAGCATCTTTTGTTCTTTCTCTCAAAGCCTCAGGTGGTTTCCAGTTTATAATCCCCAAAAATAACCTTTGCTTGCAGGGTTTGATCTCCTAAGGAAAAATGTAAACAGTACTTTTCTCCTTAGGATTCTGATGTAAGCAGACTAGACCGCTTCATTGTTGAATTCTGTGAGGTTTTCTAAGATCAAGTATGCTTAATGCAACTTGTACTTCTTTATGTCTAGACAGCATAGTTTTTGAGCCTGGCATTACCATCTAGAACCCAGAATCAATTGCAGAGATAAGAGTCCAAAAGCTCAGTTATGATAAGTTTCACAAATACTGTCTATTTATTTATTTTTAATATATTTTTATTGAAGTATATCATTCATACATGAACATACATAAACAATTAAGTATATAGTAAAGGTTGTGAACTTACAAAATAAACATGTATAACATCATACAGGGGTCCCATACATCACCCCTCCACAAACACCTGGCATTGTTGTGAAACATCTGTTACAAACTAGGCAAGAGCATCGTCAAAATATTACTAATAACTACAGTCCACATCTTACATTTGGTATATTTTTTCCCCCAACCCAACCTATTATTTTTTAAAATATATTTTTATTACAGAGGTTGTGAACTTACAAAACAATCATGCACATGTGTAGAATTTCCATACAACACCCCTTCACTAGCACACCACACCATGGTAGAATATTTCTTGCAGATTATGAGATAATATCATCAGACTATTATCGCCAACCATGGTCCATAGCGTACATTTGGCACACTTTTTCCAAACTCCCCCGTTATGAACACAGTACATCTTTGGCATTGATGCATGAATATTACAGTATTGCTGTTAACCACAGTCCATAGGTCATTCCAACTGTATTTTTCCCACGCTTCTCCACATTCCCACCACCGTGCAATAGTGACATACATCTGCTGTAGCTCACAGAAGGACACACTTGCATCTGTACCATCAACCACAATTCTCACCCACCTTTGAGTTCACTGTGTTTTTCAGTCCCTAGATTATTTTCTAGCTTTCTTTCAATTGACATTTAATCCTTAGACTAATCTTTTCAGCCATAATGCCATTTGTAAACCAGCTGCTACTCACTATAATGTGTTACAATCAACTCTATCCATTTCCACACTTTTACAATCAAGTTAATTAAAACTTCTACATACATTAAAGCATTAGTAGTTCTTCTCAACCCTCCTCTTATCTCCTAATAACTTACTTATACTCTAGGTTTTAACTCCATGTGTTTATTCTTCATATTTAGCTCATATTAGTGAGACCCATTCAATATTTGTCCTTTTGTGTCTTACTTCACTTAGCATAATGTCTTCAAGATTCATCCATGTTATCATATGTATCCCAATTTCATTTCTTCTTAGTGCAGCATAGTATTCCATCATATGTATATACCACATTTTGTTTATCCGTTCCTTGGTTGATGGACACTTGGTTTGTTTCTATCTTTTGGCAGTTGTGAATAATGCCGCTATGCACATCAGTGTGCAGATGTCTGTTTGTGTCACAGTTTTTAGTTCTTCTGCATATATTCCTAGTAGAGGAATTTCTGGATTATATGGCAGTTCTATATTTAGTTTCCTGAGGAACAACCAAACTGTCTTCCGTAGAGGTTGCACCATTTTACAACCCCTCCAACAATGAAGGAGTGTTTCTGTTTCTCCACATCCTCTCCAGCACTTATTGTTTTCTGTTTTTTTAAATTAATGGCCATTCTATGTAGTGAGATATCTCATTGTTGTTTTGGTATGCATTTCCCTAATAGTTAGTGATATGGAACATTTTTTTCATATGTTTTTTGGCCATTTGTATTTCTTCTTTGGAGAAATGTCTATTTAAATCTTTTACCCATTTTTAAATTAGATTGCTTACTCTTTTATTGTTGAGTTGTAGGATCTCTTTTTTTTTTCTTTGTCTTTTTTTTTTTTTTAATATTTTAAAAGATGCATAGCTTGATCTCTTTATATACAATGGAAATCAAACCCTTATCAGATATGTGGTTTCCAAATATTTTCTGCCATTGAATGGGCTGCCTTTTCACCTTCTTGATGAAGTCCTTTGAATCACAAAAGTGTTTGAGTTTGAGGAGGTACCATTTATCCTGTTTTCTTTCGTTGCTCATGCTTTCGGTGTAAGGTTTAAAGTGTGCCACCTATCTCCAGGTCTTGAAGATGTTTTCCTACATTTTCTTCTAGAAGCTTTATGGTTCTTACTTTTATATTTAGGTCTTAGATGAATTTTGAGTTAATTTTTGTATAAGGTGTGAGATAGAGGTCCTCTTTCTTTCTTTTGGCTATGGATACCAGTTCTCCCAGCACCATTTGTTGAATAGACTGTTCTGCCCCATCTGGGTGTGTTTGACAGGCTTGTCAAAAATCACTTGACCATAGATGTGAGGGTCTGTTTCTGAACCATCAGTTTGGTTCCATTGGTCTATGTGTCTATCTTTATGCCAAATACCATACTGTTTTTACCACGGTAGCTAGGTTACTATGATTTAAAGTTTGGAAGTGAGAGTCCTCCAACTTTGCGTTACATTTTTAGGATGTTTCTGGCTGTTTGGGACCCTTTACCCTTCCAAATAAATTTAATAATCATATTTTCAATTTGCTTAAAGACTGCTGGTGGAATTTTTATTGGGATTACATTGAATCTGTATATCAATTTGGGTAGAATTGACATCTTAATGATATTTAGTCTTCCAATCCATGAGCATGGGATGTTCTTCCAATTATTTAAGTCTTTTAAAAACACTTTTTTAACAATGCATTGTAGTTTTCTGAATACAAGTGCTTTGTGTTCTTGGTTAAGTTTATTCCTAAATATTTGATTCTTTTAATTGCTCATGTAAATGGAATTCTTTCCCTGACTTCCTCCTCAGACTGTGCATTATGATTATATAGAAACACCAGTGATTTTTTGAGTATTGATCTTGTATCCTGACACTTTACTGAAATCGTTTATTAGCTCTGGAAGCTTTGTTGTAGATTTTTGGGACTTTCTAGATATAAGATCATATCATCTGCGAATAGCAAAAGTTTTACTTCTTCCTTTCCTATTTGGATGCCTTTTATTTCTTTTTCTTGCCTGATTGCTCTAGCTAGAACCACTAGCTCTATATTAAACAACAGTGGTGACAGTGGACATCCTTGTCTTGTTCCTGGTCTCAACAGGAAAGCTTTCAGTCTTTCACCATTGAGTACAATGTTAGCTGTGGGTTTTTCACATATGACCTTTGTCATGTTGAGAAAGTTTCCTTCAATTCCTATCTTTTGCAGTATTTTTATCAAGAAGAGATGCTGTATTTAGTCAAATGCCTTTTCTGTACCAATCAACAAGATCATGTGATTTTTCTTCTTTGATTTATTAATGTGGGTAGTATGCTGATTGATTTTCTTGTGTTGAATTACCCTTGCATGCTTGGTATAAAACCGACCTGATCATGATGAATAATTCTTTGAACGTGTTGTTGGATTTGATTAGCAAGTATTTTATTGAAGATTTTTGCATCCATATTCATAGTGAAATGGGTCTTTAATTTTGTTTTTTCCATAATATCTTTGTCTGGCTTTGGTATTAGGGTGATATTGGCTTCATAGAATGAGTTTGGTAGCATTCCTTCTTGTTCAATTTTTTGGAAGAGCTTGAGTAGAATTGGTATTAAATCTTCTTTGAGTGCTTGCTAGAACTCATCTATGAAACCATCTGGTCCTGGGTTTTTCATTTTGGGGAGTTATTTGATGACTGTTTCAATCTCTTTACTTGTGATTGGTTTGTTGAGATCTTCCATTTCTTCTAGGTCAGTGTAGGTTGTACGTTCCTAGGAATTTTTCCATTTCATCTACATTATCTAGTTTTTTGAAATACAGTTGTTCATAGTTCCCTCTTATGATCTGTTTTATTTCTGTGGGGACAGTAGTAATGTCCCCATTTTCATTTTTTATTTCATTTATTTGCATCTTCTCCCTTTTTTTCTTTGTCAGTCTAGCTAAGAGTTTGTCGATTTTGTTAATCTGCTCAAAGAACCAACTTTTGGTTTTGTTAATTGTCTCTGTTTTTTTTTCTTGTTGTTGTTGTTCTCAATTTCATTTATTTCTGCTCTGATCTTTGTTATTTCATTCCTTCTACTTGCTTTGGGATTAGTTGCTGTTCTTTTCAAGTTCCTCCAGCTGTGTAGTTAGGTCATTGATTCTAGCTCTTTCTTTTTTAATGTAAGCATTGAGGGCTATAAATTTCCCTCTCAGCACTGCCTTTGCTGCATCCCATAGGTTCTGATATGTTGTGTTATTCATTTTCATTCTTCTCAAGTTATTTATTGATTTCTCTTGAAATTTCTTCTTTGACCTACTGATTATTTAAGAATATGTTGTTTAATCTCCATATTTTTGTGAATTTTCCCCTTTTCTGCCTCTTCTTGATTTCCAGCCTTATTCCATTGTGATCAGAGAAAGTGCTTTGTATATTTTGATTTTTTTGAATTTATTGAGACCTGCTTTGTGACCCAACATATGGTCTATTCTGGAGTAGAGAAATATCCATGAGCATTTGAAAAGAATGTATATACTGATGTTTTGGGGTGCAATGTTCTATATATGTCTATAAGGTTTAGTCCATTTATCATATTTTTCAAGCTCTCTGTTTCTTTATTGATCCTCTGCCCAGATGTTCTAGCCAATGCTGAGAGTGGTGTATTGAAGTCTCCAACTATTATTATAGAGATATCTATTTCTTTCTTCAGTTTTGCCAGTGTTTGCCTCATGTACATTGGGGCATCCTGGTTAGGTGCATATACATTTATGATTGTTATTTCTTCTTGGTGAATTGCCTCTTTTATTAATATATAATGTCCTTCCTTGTCTGTAATAACAATTTTGCTTTTAAAGCCTACTTCATCCGATATAAGTATAGCTACTCCAGCTTTTTTTTGGTTACGCATGCATGGAATATCTTTTTCAAACCTTTCACTTTCTTTCTTTTTTTGGTACATTTAATAATTGAAAATATAAACAATTAAAAACTAAAAAGCAAACACAAATGAATAAATATATACATTTCTCAATTAAATGTACTGGATACATGTAAAAAATTTTTTTTTGAATCAAACAATATGTTACACAATATATTTGGTTCATAGTAATGCATTCATATAGTATTTGTCCTTTTGTGTCTGGCTTGCTTCGCTCAACATAATGTCCTCCAGGTTCATCCATGTTGTCAAATGCTTTATGACTTCATTTCTTCTTACAGCTGCATAATATTCCATCATGTGAATAGACCACAGTTTGTTTATCCATTCATCTGTTGATGGACACCTAGGTTGTTTCCAACTTTTGGCAATGGTGAATAATGTTGTTATGAACATCAGTGTGCAGATGTCTGTTTGTGTCACTGCTCTCAGTTCTTTTGGGTATATACCCAGTAGTGGTATTGCTGGGTCATGTGGCAAGTCTATATTTAACTTCTTTAGGAACTGCCAAACAGTCCTCCATAGTGACTGTACCATTCTACAGTCCCACCAACAGTGAAGAAGTGTTCCTATCTCTCCACATCCTCTCCAACACTTGTATTTCTCTGTCTTTTTAATAGTGACCATTCTGATGGGTGTGAAATGATATCTCATTGTAGTTTTGATTTGCATTTCCCTAAACATGAGTGATGTTGAGCATTTCTTCATGTGTTTTTTTGCCATTTGTATTTCTTCTTTGGAGAAATGTCTATTCAAGTCTTTTGCCCATTTTTTAATTGGATCATTTGTCTTTTTACTGTTGAGTTGTAACATCTCTTTATATATTCTGGATATTAAACCCTTAAAAGATATGTAATTTCCAAATATTTTTTCCCATTGAGTTGGCTGCCTTTTCACCCTTCTGACAAAGTCCTGTGAGGTGCAAAAGTGTTTAATTTTGAGGAGGCCCCATTTATCTATTTTTTCTTTTGTTGCACGTGCTTTGGGTGTAAGGTCCAAGAAACCACCACCTACTACAAGGTCTTGAAGATGTTTCCCTACATTTTCTTCCAGTAGTTTTATGGTCCTGGCTTTTATATTTAGATCTTTGATCCATTTTGAGTTGATTCTTGTATAGGGGGTGAGATAGGGGTCCTCTTTCATTCTTTTGGTTATAGTATCCAGTTCTCCCAACACATTTGTTGAAGAGACTTTTTCCCATTAGCGTGGGCTTGGTAGGTTTGTCAAAAACCAGTTGACTATATAGGTGAGGGTTTATTTCTGAGTTCTCAATTCTATTCTACTGATGGATGTGTCTATCTTTATGTCAGTACCATGCTGTTTTGACCACTGTAGCTTTGTAATATGTTTCAAGGTCAGGCAGTGAAATTCCTCCCACGTCACTCTTCTCTCTTAGAATGCTTTTGGCTTTTCAGGTGCACTTACCCTTCCAGATAAATTTGCTAATGGCCTTCTCTAATTCTGTAAAGTAAGCTGCTGGGATTTTGATTGGTATTGCATTGAATCTATAAATCAGTTTGAGTAAGATTGACATCTTCACGATATTTATTCTTCCAATCCACGAACACGGAATGTCTTTCCATTTGTTTAGGTCTTTTAAAATTTCTTTTAGCATTGTTTTTGTAGTTTTCTGCATATAGGTCCTGTACTTCTTTGGTTAAATTGATTCCTAGGTATTTGAGTGTTTTTGTTGCCATTGAAAAAGGAATGTTCCCCCTAATTTCCTCCTCAGATTGTTCTGTACTAGTGTACAAAAACATTACTGATTTTTGCATGTTGATCTTGTATCCTGCCACTTTGTTGAACTCACTTATTAGTTCAAGTAGCTTTGTTATGGATACTTCAGGATTTTCTAAGTACAGAATCATGTCATCTGCAAACAGTGAGAGTTTTACTTCCTCTTTTCCTATTTGGATGCCTTTAATTTTTTTTTCTTGTCTAATTGCCCTAGCTAGAACTTCTAGTACAATGTTGAATAACAATGGTGACAGTGGGCATCCTTGTGTTGTTCTGATCTTAGAGGGAAAGCTTTCAACCTTTTCCCATTGAATATGATGTTGGCTGTGGGTTTTTCCTGTATGACTTTCCTCATATTGAGGAATTTTCCTTTTATTCCTATATTTTGAAATGTTTTTATCAAAAAAGGATGCTGGATTTTGTTGAATGCCTTTCTGCATCTATTGAGATTATTATGTGGTTTTTTTTTCCCTTCAATTTGTTAATGTGGTATATTATATTGATTGATTTTCTTATGTTGAACCAGCCTTGCATACTAGGAATAAATCCCACTTGGTTGTGATGTATAAGTGTTTTGATATGCTGTTGGATTCTATTTGCAAGTATTTTGTTGGGAATTTTTGCATCTATGTTCATTAGAGAGATTGGTCTGTAATTTTATTTTCTTGTAGAATCTTTATCTGGCTTTGGTATTAGGGTAATGTTGGCTTTATAAAATGTGTTGGGTAATTTTCCCTCCTCTTCAATTTTTTGAAAGAGTTTAAACAGGATTGGTGTTAATTCTTTTCAAAATGCTCAGTAGAATTCACCTTTGAAGCCATCTGATCCTGGACTTTTCTTTTCTGGGGAATTTTTGATAACCGATTCAATTTCCTTAAATGTGATTGGTTTGTTAAGTTCTTGTATTTCTTGTAGCGTCAGCATAGGTTGGTTGTGTGTTTCTAGAAATTTGTCTGTTTCATCTAGGTGTCTAGTTTGTTGGCATATAGTTTCTCATAATATTCTCTTATGATTCTTTTTATTTCTGAGGGTAATTTGTAACTTCCCCCCTTTCATTTCTGATCATATTTATTTGTATCGTCTCTCTTTTTTCTTTGTTAGTCTAGCTAGGGTTTGTCAATTTTATTGATCTTCACAAAGAACCAGCTTTTGGTTTTGTTGATTTTCTCTATTGTTTTTCTGTTCTCATTTTCATTTATTTCTGCTCTAATCTTTATTATTTCTTTCCTTCTGCTTGCTTTGAGATTGGTTTGCTCTTCATATCCTAGTTTCTCTAGTTGTTTGGTTAAATCTTTAAGTTTAGCTCTTTCTTGTTTTTTAGTATAGGCATTTAGGGCTATAAATTTCCCTCTCAAGACTGTATCCCATAAGTTTTGATATTTTGTGTTCTCGTTTTCATTTGTCTCAATATATTTACTGATTTCACTTGCAATTTCTTCTTTGACCCACCAATTATTTAGGAGTGTGTTGTTCAGTCTCCACACATTTGCGAATTTACTTTTTTCCTGTCTATTATTGATTTCCAGTTTCATTTCATAATAATCTGAGAAGGTGCTTTGTATAATTGCAATCTTTTTAAATTTATTGAGAGCTGCATTGTGACCTAACACATGGTCTAATCCTAGAGAAAGATCTATGGGCACTTGAGAAGAATGTATAAGCCGCTGAGTTTGGATGCAGTGTTCTGTATATGTCTGTTAGGTCTAACTTGTTTATCATACTTTTCAAGTTCTCTGTTTCCTTGTTGATCTTCTGTCTAGTTGTTATATCTAATGAAGTGAGTGGGGTGTTGAAGTCTCCAACGATTATTGTAGAAATGTCTGTTTCTCCCTTCAGTTTTGCCAGAGTTTGTCTCATATATTTTGGGGCACCCTGGTTAGGTGTTGTAACTGTTGGGGAATTTGATGTAATTATGAATTCCAAAAATATAATTGAATCATGCTTGTAAACTGATCTGTTAATCTGGGCATGATTAGGTTAGGATTAGGGCGTTGAGCCCCACCCCTTGGTGGGTGGGGAATTGAACATAAAAGGCAAGGCAAAGGACAGTTGAAGCAGTCTTTTGAGAAGCTGTTTTGATGTTGGAAGGAGGGCCCCAGGAGAAGAGAAGCAAGCTGTTTGCCTGATTGTCTACAGCTGACCTTGTGGAGGAAACAGGAGCTAAGCCTGGAGAGAAGCGCAGCCCCGGGAAGAGAGGAACCCCAGAAGCCTGAACCCTGGCAAACGCCGGCAGCTGTCTTGCTCTAAACGTAGCAATGGACTGTGGTGAGAGAAGAAACTTAAGCTTTATGGCCTGGTATCTGTGGACTTCTACCCCAAATAAATGCCCTTTATAAAGACCAACCCATTTTTGGTATTTCACATTAGCACCCCTTTGGCTGACTAATACAGGTGTGTAGATGTTTATGACTGTTACATCTTCCTGGTGGATTGAACCTTTTATTAATATATAATGGCCTCCTGTATCTCTTATAACTTTTTTGCATTTGAAGTCTGGTTTGTCTGATATTAGTATAACTACCCCTGCTCTTTTCTGGTTACTACTCCTGTGGAGTTATCTTTTTCCAACCTTTCACTTTCAGCCAGTTTGTATCCCTGGGTCTAAGGTGAGTTTCTTTAAGCAGCATATGGATCGCTCATGTTTTTTTTATCGATTCTATTAGCCTGTATCTTTTGATTGGGGAGTTTAATCCATTCACATTCAATGATATTACTGTAAACGCACTATTTACTTCCTCCATTTTATTCTTTGTTTTTTATATGTCATCTTGTTTTTGTCTGTCTTTTTACTCTTTTGGTTATCCTTTTTGCTCTTCTTTCTTCTATACTGTCCTCCAAGCCTCTCTCTCCTATCTTTTTCTTTCAGGTTCTAAGGCTTCCTTTAATATTTCCCACAAAGGTGGATTCTTTTTTGCAAACTCTCTTAGTTTCTGTTTGTTTGTGAATATTTTATACTCACCTTCATATTTGAAGGACAGTTATGCTGGATAAAGAATTCTTGGCTGGCAGTTTTTCTCTTTCAGTTTCCTAATTGTATCATACCACTATCTTCTCGCCTCCATGGTTTCTGAAGAGAAATCTGCACTGAGTTTTACTGGACATCCCTTCTATGTGATCGTTTGCTTCTTTCTTGCTTTTCTGAGAATTTTCTCTTTATCTTTGACATTTGACATTCTGAGTAGTATGTGTCTTGGCCTAGGTCTATTTGGATTTATTCTGATTGGGGTACGGTGTGCTTCTTGGACATGTAAGTTCATTTCTTTCATGAGAGTTGGGAAATTTTCAGCTATTATTTCCTCAAATACTCTTTCTGTCCCTTTTCCCTTCTCTTCTCCTTCTGGAACTCCCACGACACATATGTTGTTGCATTTTGTGTTGTCATTCAACTCTCTGAGCCCCTGCTCAATTTTTTTCCATTCTTTTCTCTCTTCAATTTTAGCTGCTCTGTCTTCAATATCACTTATTTTTTCTTCTATCATTTCAAGTCTGCTGTTGTATGCCTCAAATGTGTTTTCGACCTCACCTATTGTGTCTTTTATTCCCATGAGTTCTGTTACTTTTCTGTTCAGGATTTCAAATTCTTCTTTGTGTTTGCTCAATGTCTTCTTGATGTCATTTATCTCTTTAATTATATTGTCTTTTAACTCATTAATTTGATTTTGGAAATTTGTGCTCATCTCACTGATTAGTTCTCTCAAATTCTGCATCTCTTCTGGGACTTTGATGTATTCCTTTTCTTGGGCCATGCCTTCTATTTTCTTAGTATGGCTTGTAATTTTTTTGCTGGTGTTTAGGCATCTGGTTAGGATGTAGTTTACTCAGATTCTCAATCTCTTTCTCTTTTATAGGGATTTAGTGGCAGGAGGTTGTGAGTTGCCACAGCTCTTTGATTTTTGGCTCGACCTGGGTTGTTAAGATTGTCCTGCTGGTTGCTCAAAACTGGGCACCGGACCCAGTAATAGGTTGTAGAGTCACTTCCTAGGGCCTTGGCCAGGGAGTCTATAGAGGCCAGGAAAAGCCTCTCCTACTTATGATTAATTTTCTTAAGTGCACTTCCTTGGTCTGCCAGGAGACAGTGCTCTTTAGTAGCTCTCAATTCAGTGCCTGGTCAGAGTGTATTTGTTGCAGATCAATGTGATAGAGCTTCCTGTCTGGAGGCTAAGAGCCTCGTAATTCAAACTTTCTGAGACAGTTTTCCAGTCTTCTCTGGCAGCCCCCTCCCTTTTCCCAGCTAGGAAATATTTCCACTCCCCTCTGAGTCCTCAACAATCAGTCCCTGTTAGTAGAGGAGGACATTGGGAGGTTTGTATATCTTTAGCCCCTTGCAGGCTCCAAGGTAAACAATGGTGCAGCCCCACCCGGCCTGGAAGGGCTCTCGGGACACAGCAGACCAAACCTGGGAGTCAAAAGCCGAGTCAGCCCCAGGCTCTCTCTTCCCTCTCCTGTAGAGTCCTCAACAATTAGTCCAGGCTAGAAGAGAGGGAGATTGCGAGGGTCGGATTTCTCCAGTCCTTCACCGGCTCCCAGGGCAAACCACCGTGTTGTCCCACCTGGCCTGGAAGGGCCTGTGGGGCACTGCAGCCCAAATTTGTGGGTGCGAACCTGAGTCAGCCTTAGGCTGTGTCCCTCTCTCTCCCCTTTCCTGGGGTGGTAGATCCCTGGAGCCCCCTTTGTCTGTAGTTGCAGGCCCAGAAGCCCGAGAATTCTAGAGTCTTTAGTGTGGGGGAGGGTGCCGGCTGCAGCAGGTGCTGCTGGTTCCAACTCATGGTTCTGTCGTCGTGATTTCCGTCTTTTGTCCCTCTCTCCTCTGGGTGGTGTGTAGCCTTCACCTGCTGTCCTAAACCCTAGAAGATTTTTTCAGGACTATTTCAGCCTGTCCTCTGCCTATTTTTCTGGAGAAGAGATTCCCGTTTCTTACTAGTCCACCATCTTCCCGGAAGTCCCAAACCTTTCACTTTTAATCTGTTAATATCCTTGTGTCTAAGGTACTCTCTTGCAGACAACATATAGATGGCTCATATTTTCTTATCCATTTTGCCAGTCTGTGTCTTTTGATTGGGGAGTTTACTCTATTAACATTAAATGTTATTACTGTAAAGGCAGTTCTTATTTCACTTATTTTGAACTTTGGGTTTTTATCTGTCATATATTTTTTTCCACCACTCTTTTGACACTTTAAGTTACTGTTACTGATACAATCTTCATTTCTAGATTCTCTTCCAAGCTTCTCTCTCCTGTCTTTTCTTTTCAGGCTGTAACACTCCCTTTAGTATTTCCTGAAACAAACAGTCTCTTTGTTATAAACTCTCTCAGTTTCTGTTTCTCTATGAATATTCTAAACTTGCCCTCATTTTTAAAAGACAGTCTTGCCTAATATAAATTTCTTGGTTAGTAGTTTTTTTCTTGTAGTGTCTTAAATATATCATACGCTTGCCTTCTCACCCTCATCGTTTCTAATGTTATTGGGTATCCCTTATATGTTATGCATCACTTTCTCTTGCTGCTTTCAGAATCTCTGTCTTTGGCATTTGATGTTCTGATTAGTATTGGTCTTGGAGCTGGTCCATTTGGATTTATTTGGACAGGAGTGCATTGTGCTTCTTGGACACAGATATCTATATCCTTCAATAGAGTTGGGAAATTTTCTACCTTTATTTCTTCATATATTTCTTCTGCTCCTTTTCCCTTCTCTTCTCCTTCTGAGACACCCATGACATGTATGTTTGCATGTCTCTTCCTGTCATTTAGTTATCTGAGACCCTGTTCAGTTTTTTCCACTCTTTTCTTCATCTGTTCTTTCGTATGTTTGCTTTCAGAGGCCATGTCTTCAAGCTCACCAATCCTTTCTTCTGCCTCCTCAAATCTGCTGTTATATGCCTCCAGTGTATTTTTAATTTCATTTATTGCACCTTTTATTCCATAAAAGCTGCTGTTTTTCTGTGTATGCTTTCAAATTCTTCTTTGTGCTAATCCAATGTTTTCTTAATATTCTTAATCTCTTTAGCTATCTCATTGAATTTATTAAGGAGATTTGTTTGGCCATCTCTGATTAGTTGTCTCAACTCCTTTATGTCATCTGGAGGCTTATCTTGTTCCTTTAACTGGGCCATATCTTCCTGTTTCTTGGTATGGATTGTAATTTTTTGTTGGTGTCTTGGCATCTGGCATACTAGATGTATTTATTCTGGGTGCAGTTTTTCTCTTTAGTTTTGTGCTTTCTTGCCCTTTCTCCCTTGCTGGTTGTGTAGTAGGAGCTGAGGATGTAGTTGGTACTGTAAGCTATGGAGCCTGAAGCTGCCCGCATTGCCCAGGAATTGATGAAGCTTCTCCCAGCTTTCTCCTCTGCCAGGGGTAGAGACAGAGCTGCAGCTATGTGTAACTATCCAAATTGTGCAGGACAAGACTGTCTTTAGTTGCCCAGAGAGACTGATGAAGCTTTACACCCCTTCCTCCCCTGCCTATGTGTGGACCGCAATCTACACTGTGTGGGTCTAAAATTACCTCATTTGCCCAGGTAGATTAACATTGCATTGCCTCCCCCCCTCCCTGCTGGGGTTGGGGATGGACCCTCTGGAATGCTCAACAATCTAATCCCTGTTGGCCAAACACACCTGCAGTTGCCCTAAAAGGCTGAGGGAGTGCTGTCCCTTCTGTCCTTTAGTGGGTGGAAATGGAACTACTGACACCCAACAGTTCAGTCCGTGTGGGCTGTGAGTGTCTGCAGTTGCCCAGAGAGGCTGAGGAAACACCAACACCCTCCTGTCCTATTGGGTGGGTCCACAAGTACCCACCAGTCCAGTCCGTGCAGGCCGAAAGTGCCTGTCGTTGCATGGAAAGGCTGAGGAAACCTAGCTCCCCTCCTATCCTCCTTGGGGGTGGAGATGGAGCTATAGGTGTCTGACTATTCAGTCTGTGTAGGCCAAAAACACCTGCATTTCCCCAGAAATGCTGGGGAAACACAGCCCCTCCCTTGTCCTATTGGGGGTGGGGGTAGAGCCACAGGTTCCCAGCAGTTGAGTTTGTGCAGGCCAAAATCACCTGCAGTTGCCGTGAAAGGCTGTGGGAACACCAGCCCCCTCCCATCCTATGTGGGGGGTGGGGGAGGGCAGAGATGGAGATAGAATCAAAGGTGCTCAACAAACCAGTTCATGTGGGCTGAAAACACCTGTTGTTGCCGGGAGAGGCCGAGGAAACAAAGCTCCTCTCCTATCCTATTGGGGTGCAGGGATGGAGCCCCAGGTGTTCAATTACTCAGTCTGTGCCAGCCAAAACCACCTGTCGTTACCCTGAGAGGCTGGTACAGGTACCCCCAGCTTCCTCCCTGCTGGAGGTGGGGCTGGGGCTTAGGCTAGAGCTGCAATCCAATCTGGGTGGAGAGAAGCCGATCTCTACCAGCACTGTGATTTTCAATCAGCCCTGCTTCCCTCGTGCAGGTGGTGGAGTAAAATAGCAGCTACCGGCCTCTTTCGGAGTTGGACAGGTTCAAAGTTTAACTCTTCCTAGGATTATACTTTAGCCCACCGAGTTTACTAATCAGTAGCTGAAGTCGGTGCCCAACAGTCTCTTCCTGCCCCGTTTTTGGGAAATGAAGCTCCGACTCCAGCCACGGAATAGCTCCCCAGGCAGCTTGCGCCTCAGGCACCAGCCTCGGCGATGTGGAGGGCTCTACTCCCGAGTCTTCTCTGCAGATGGGCAGTCTCCTCCTTCGGTACTTTCAAGGATGTTGCAGGATGCTCTTCTGGTCTCCTGGGGCCCACAAACAGGTGCTTTAGGTAGCTCTGGGTAGTTACTAATTGCCCTGTAGCACGAGCTCACTCTAGGAGATCCCTACTCTGCCACCATCTTGAGCATGTCTGTTTATTTTTATTACTTATTCTTACCTGGCTGGCTCCTTTTGTTGTTTAGGTCTCTATTCACAAGTCACCTCCTCAGGGAGGGCTCCTTGGTCATTCTGACCTACAGTCGCCCTCTCCCACATTTTCACTTTTCTACGTTTTATTTTTTCAACGCCCTTGTAATTTTCTGAAATGATCTTATTCTATTATTATTATCATTATAATTACTACCATTATTACTATCCTAATAACGAGTAAACACATGTTGAGTTTTTCCTATGTGCCTTACACAAGTAATTCTATTTAAAACAAAATTTTAATAATGACACCTAGCATTTATTGAGTACTTACTACTAGCTAAACACTATGCTAAGCACTTTACCACACTAGTCCAGGCTAATATCATCTCTTGCCTGGACTAGGACAATGGTTTCCTATATGGCCTCCCTCTTCTCATTTTTGCCTTCTTACAGTCTGTTGACCATATAGCAGGGAGTGATTTTTCCAAAAATAAAAAGGAAGTTACGTCCCAATTGGCTTTCAGCGTCATTATCGTTGGCCATCCTCTGTTCCTAACAATAGCTTACAACAGCTCTGTCTGCACACCCTCTCCGCTTCCCTTGCTCCCCTCTGCTCCCAGGGTCTGAAGCATGCTTTCCCAGAGAGCCATCGGCATGGCTTCATTTCCACTCCATTTAGGTCTCTGTGGCAACCCCACCAGAGGCCTTTCCTGACCACCCTGTACAAAAGAGCACTCCAATCACTTTCTGCCCTCTTACCACACTTTATTTCTCTTCATGCAGCACTCCTCAATGTTATACTACTCAATTCCCTTCAGATAGCAAATATTTATTGAATGTTTCCTATGTACTGGGCCCTGCTCTAGCTACTGTGTATAGAGCAGTCAATTAAATGGGCAAATATCCCTGTTGACATGGAGACATTAGGGGGAGACATACAATACATTCAATAAACGAGTAAAAGATATACATTAGATGGCACTGGAGAAAACTAAAGCAGTACAATAGGCTAGAGAGCGGCAGCCTCTGTGATGGAAATGAGAGCCACTGAGGGTACACTTTGAATGGATTATGCAAGGCATGGGACTGTATAACACAGCGAACCCTGTGGTGAATAATGGACTGTGGTTAACAGAACAAATATGAGAACATTCTCTCATGAACTAATATATAACACTAATACAGGGTATTAATAATAGGGTGGGCTGGGCGAAAATACACTAAATGTAAGATATGGACTATAGTTAGTAGTGATATTTTGATGATAAGAACATTCTGGACAGAGAGAACATCATGTACAAATGTTCTGAACGGGGAATATTTCTGGCATTTTCAAGGAGCAGCAAGCAAGCCAGTAGCTGGAGCAGAGTGGGGAGGGTGGGGGGATGCACCCAGGAGGTGTGATCAGAGAGGGGACAGGGCACAGTCGTCTGCCTCTCAGTGTGAGCCACCTGAGCTGGCTTACACTTAACAGGCTCCCTCTGGCCCTTGTGTGGGAAACAGACTTCAGGGGAATTAGGGCGACCAGTTAACCAAGAAAGATTGGAGCAACTAACTAGAGCCAGGGTGGCAGGGGAAGGTGGTGAGAAGTGATCGCGGTCTGCAAATAATTTGAAGGTAGGTACTCTAGGATTTACTACCAAAAAGAGAAATAAAGCGATCAAAGATGCCTTGTTGCAGGATTTTAAATCCGAGCCACTGGAAGGATGGACAATAGAGCAATCAAAGATGCCTCGTTGCAGGATTTTAAATCCGAGCCACTGGAAGGATGGACATGCCGATAGTAAAGAGGGAGGCCTGTGCGGAACAGTTTGGGGTGGAGAGAAGGTCAGGGCAAGGCCTCTGTTGGCACTGCAGAAAAATTAGAAAAAGTCTTCTCCTCTGGACTGAGGCCGTTGGGGCCTGGAAGGGTGGAAGTGGGCGAGGCTTCAGCTCCCCCACTCTTGCTCCCTGGGCGGGGCATCCACATGTACAACTGCAGGTCGTGATGCTAAAGAGGGGCTTGGTTTGGAACATGATAAGGTTGCATCCAACTAGAGATGCTAACTGCAGCCTGGCATCAGTTTGGAGCTCAGGGAGTCAGAGGGAACAGCAGGTGTTAAGGCTCTGTTGTGGGGGTGTTGCTGGCTATTTTAAATATAAACTCATATGTATATGTATTACTTTGTGCATTAGATATCCTTTGTTCATCTGTTCACTGTTTCCTCCAGCACAAAGTAAGCTCTAAGCGGCAGTGACCAAGTCTATTTCCCAACCAACCGTATTCCTAAGGCAGAGTGCTTGGCACTGAAGCACTTAATAAACATGGGTGAATGAATGAATGAACTGGGGATACCACTGCTTCATACTTATCCCGGGGTCTTAGGAAATTGAGTGCATGGCTAGGTATTATAAAAGTCTATACATCAGACATTCCTCTTCCCACTCTATGCCGAAAGCCCAGAGAGATTTTTTTTTAAACCTCCACCATTTAATAGTGTTTACTATGTGGTTACTGAATGGAAATTTAAGTTCAAAGTTGCTTTGCATTTATAAAGATTGACTTACACTTCAAACAAACATAAAACGGAGGGCAGGGCGGGATGCTGCAGAAATGCAGCCTCAGGTCCCGGGTGTTACCGCAGGGAAGAATCCTGCCAATGTTTATTTAGGGAAACTTACAGACAGGACCCGTGGTCCAGGGTGGCAGCTGGCCCCCGAGCAGCGCGCAACAGGTTACATGGAGAATATGTAGGAGGAGAGCACAGAAGGCCTGGAGCCAAATCCTGCGAGACCACAGGACTGACTTACCGTGCTCAGGAATGTGTGTGGGACCTCCTGGTGCATACACGGCAGGGGCTCTGTGAGTACAACTCCATCCCTCACAGTCAAGGGCGGCGTGTGGGCCAGGGCTATCTGCCCTGCAAGCCAGGCGCCTTCTGACTGAGTACCTGCTTCCTCACTCCTTCAGGCTTGGCAGGGCCCTTGGACACGTTCTGTACTGCACCCAGGAAGCACGGGGTGGGGGACCGAGTGGGGTGAGGGGAAAGCAAGGTTTGCCCATGAGAAAATATTTGTCTTACAATGGGAAAACCTAAAATGAAAAAAAAGCCAAAACTGATCTAGATGACAGTTTTCTTTCTTGGTGACTTCTGAGCTTCTGGCCTATCCTCAAGGGGACTGTAAACACTCCTCTTTAGCATTTGTTTTCATTCGTTGGTGAGGGTCCACTTTCAGCGTTTTCTTAGCTACTTGGAGGGCGAGAGTTCTTTCTATTTAGACATCATATGAGGTGACAAAGTGTGATTTTATTTAGCATTTCTGAGGCATGTAGACTCAAGATCAGGGGAGAAACATGTTTAAAAGGCCTCAGCATTTTTATTTGGGATCGTAACGGCTTTGCATAAAAGGTATGTCAGTTAACGTGGACGTTGTATCAGTTCACGATTGTTGTACATAGACCATTCCACCTGTATTAGTCAGGGTTCTCTCGGGAAACAGAATCAGCAGGAGATATCTGAGAATAATATGGAACTCTAAAAGAGTCTCTCACGCGACCGTGGGGACGCACAAGTCCAGGTTCCTCAGGCAAGCTGCAAACCAGGGGCTCCGATGAAAGCCTGATGAAAGGTTGTTGATGAGTCTCTGGGAGAAGTTGCCTGTCCAACGACGACGAGCTGGGAAATTCTCTCTGAATGTTGAAATCACTTCCACTTTTAAGTCATTCAACTGATTGGGTAAAAGCACCACCCATTGATAATGTAATCTCCCTGATTGATGCAGATGTAATCAGCCATCCACGCAGTAAAGTCACTGGTGATTGAAGTCCATAAATGCTCTTGTATTACAATTAGCCCAGCGCTTACTGGAACAAACACCTGGACACAACTACTTGGCCGAGTTGACACATTAGCCTAACCATCACACCACCCTTCAGTGACTTAAAATAATAAGCATTTGTTACTGCTCATGAGAGCGCGGGTGAGCTGTGCGGTTCTGCCATGACTGGACCCCGTCGTGGTTGGTGAGGCAGTTCTCACCTCTGCAGGTCTCTCTCACCTACCTGGGCGTCAGCTGGCTATGGGCTGTGCTGGTGTAGCTTCTCTACTGGCTCATGGGTTTTGGCACCTGAACTTGCTTTTCTCTCTCTTTCAGAAAAGGAAATCTCACTGAAAGTGCATCTATCATTATTTTGAGAATTTTTCATAGAATTTGCTAAGTTGTTTTGCAAAATGCCCGGCATGAGGCGTTTCTTGTCGTTATCTTGATCATGTTCATTTTTCCACAAATAATGATTCTATCCTTCCCTTGCAGGATTATGCCCATGTATTGACCTGTGTTACTGAAAGAGAAAAGTTTATTGTGCCAATTAAAGCTAGAGGTGCACGGGCCATCCTTGATTTTCCTGACAAGCTGAATTTTTCCACTTGCCCTGTGAAATACAGCACTCAGAAGATTCTGCTGGTACGAAACATTGGCAAAAAAGTCGCTGTGTTTCACCTCACAACTTGTAGGTATGCATTCCTTTGGCTCTGGTGTTTGATTGATGATAGCTAAATCCAGTCAGCACGAGTAATTTGCTACAATTTGCAGTTGGGATGGAACTGCTTGCCCCAACATTCAGTTGCAAGGCTGGGAGGCTCTCTGGTGGGGCAGGCTGAGTATGCTCTTCATCTGAAAGGAAACCAGAATCAAAGCTTGATATCTCATATCTAGTTTTTACTCAATTATCTTATCTTTTGGGGAGTAGATGGTTTTTTGAAGTGCTGCATAAAAGTCCTTCTGTTTAGTACAGAGAATGGCCCGTGGAGATCTATTAATGAGCACATTTGTTTTGACTGAGCATTTTATAACTGGCTGTACTAGTTTTCTATTGCTGCTATAAGTTACCAGAAACTTGGTGCTTAAAGCAGCACAAACTTAATTAACTTTCAGTTCAGTATATCAGAAATCTCACTGGGCTGAAATCAAAATGTCACCAGCGCGGAAATCCTTTCTGGAAGCTCTAGGGGAGAATCTGTTTCCTTGCCTTTTTTGGCTTCTGAGGCCATCCGCATTCCTTGCCTCATGACCGTCTTCCTCCATCTTCAAAAGACAGCAACAACAGATCGAGTTCTTGCGTTGCATTTCTCTGACCTTGTCTTTTGCCTCCCTCTTCTACTTTTAAAGACTCTTGAGTTTATATACCCCCTTCCTTCCCTGGATAACCCAGAATAATCTTCCCTTTTTAAGGCCAGCTCATTAGCAACCTTAATTCTGTCTGCAACCTTAATTCTCCTTTGCCGTGTAACTTAACACATTCACAGATTCTGGGGATTAAGGGGTGGACATATTTGGGGGACCATTGTCCTCTTTACGACACTGGCATTAATTCATTTGAAGAAAAAATATAAAAGCAAATGCTTATCATATATTGTGTGCTATGTGCACACAGTTTATGCTTATTAATTCATTATTCTCCACAACAATACTATGAAATTGCTACTAAAATTTTTCCCATTTTACAGCTGAGAAAACTGAGGGACAGAGAGGTTGTATAACTTACTCAAAGGCACATATAAGTAAGGGAGTTAGATTTTAATCTGAATAAGAATGAAGTAGTTACAAAGTAGTAGGCACTGTGGGATAATATAAAGAACGATGAGACAATCTCTTGCTCTCAAGAAACTATTTTATAAAGTGAGAAAAACAATTTGTTATGGGGCACACGAATGCTAGCTAATCAGTGGGACCATAACAAGAATGTCCAGCTTGGGAAGACAAATTCCTTTCTAAGACTTAAAAAAAAGTGTGTTTATCGATCTAATCAAAGGCATTTTAGATTCAAATGCAATTTACATTTATTACCTACCCTGTGCTGTTACGTGTGAGGTATATTAATATGTATTATCTCATTTATCTTTACAAAACAAACAAATCTCTTAACATTTATTGAGGTTATAGGGTTTAATATTAAAACATAATGGGCTAAGCCTGCAGGCAAACAAAACACTATACAATTCTTTACCCATGCCTCTTCGACCACTAGGAATTTGATCACTGTTTTGAGAGCAGAATGATTTACTCCATGTAAATCCAATTTTCCTATATATAGAGTCCTAGGGAGCTTAATTTACTTCTCTGGTTCTAGACACATGAACAATGCACTGCTTACATGAGATGACAGCTCTCTAATATTTTTTTCCTTCCTTTGATTTTCCTAGGACTTTGCCTCTACTTGCCTATAGGATTTATGATATAGATGCTATTCGTTTGATTCACAGGAAATGTCTTACCCTGTTCTAAGTGCTTTTCATACATTACCATAGCAGGTCTTTGAGGTCTGTACTATTACAAAAGAGGAAACAGAGATCATCAAAGGTTAGGTAACTTCCCAGAGCCTTTAACTGATAAGTGGGAGATTGAACTGGATTCAATGTAGCCTTAACTTTAACCACTAAGCTAAAGGACTTCCGTATTGTTTTGTCATTTTTTTCATGCTTCTATTCTATTCTATTCTATTCTATTCTATTCTATTCTATTCTATT